>PVHX01009173.1:0-77974 GCA_004024805.1 Geosciurus inauris
GGGATGCCATTATCTCTAAGATGGCTCAGCCTGCAGAGTCAGCCCAGGCCAGAGCAGAATCCCAGGCTGGGAGTTGGGTCCTAAGATGTCAGTCTCTTAAGGTGCCCAGTGGCAGGCACAGAAGGCCCTCAAGTATAAACCAATGAATTCAACTTCAAGGACACAGATTGACCTGGACCAGGCCTTCCCTCAAACTTGACCCTGAATGGAGAGGAACAGAGTTTCTAAAACAGATATCATGAGGAACTCTGCTCATCAAACTGTGTCACTCAGTGTAGTTCCATGGGCATCCCCGGGTGAAACAAAGGAGAACAGGTCTCTTTGAGGTTTCTCGGATCCTCAGGTCTGCTAGGATGCACTGTGAATACTGGAGATGAGGACACACTGTGCAGCATTTTCAGAGCTTATTCACTCATGGAAACCGTTACTGAGAGATTTCTGTCAATATCTCTGGGGACTCACGTTCCATAGAAGCCGGTTTTGCAGACTGCCCTCCAAGTTCCCCGTGTTGCGCACGGCTGCTCTGCAGTGCCAGCCTACCCTGCACCGTCCGCCTCCATACGTTTGCTTAGGCTGTACTCGACGCTGCACTGCCTTCTCTCTGCCCCCACCTCCCATGTTCTATCCACCCGACGGAGTCTTTCACAGCCCCTCCCCCTGCATCCTGGGACTGTTAATCCCTTTCTGCTGGGGTCAGCAGACTGCAGCCGAGGACTGTTTTCTTTGCGTCTTCACAGCATCGCCCAGGCTCAGGAAGCGCTTCCTTGATCCTCAGGCTGTGGCAGGTACCCATGATGTGGCAGGTACCCTATAGGCAGGTGTAAGACACGCCTCCTGGCCTCCTCCTGTCCCTTCCACCCCGCTGCCCAGTTTATGGTGTAAAGCATCCACGCCGCCATCAGGAAGGACACTTCACCTCTAGAACCTAATGTTCCCTTCCTGCACTCCTTGATATACAGGGAGACAGGACAAGAGCGGGGGCGACCAGCTGATTTATTTACATGTTCTCTTCCTCTGCAATGAAATCCAGGGGCATTTTCCTATTTAATTATTAATGCCCTGAATCAGATGGTGCCCGATACATTAACCTCTGTCACTCCAAATGGAGCAGGCCTAATAACCACTGCGGCAGGATTGACTTTCCCTCAGTCATCTCATAAGCATGTGTCTCTGGGATCTGTCTTCCCAGAGCCCCAGGAAGTCACATTAAAGTGAATGGAGATGAGTTGCCCCCACACAGTGACAGCTCCTTTCTGGCTACTCTTCTCTCCTCCTGAGTGAAAGGTCTGAGACAAGTTGAAATACTTTTTCTGAAATCGGTTTCTGAAAGGGCAGCCCAGGACACAACCCACCTTTGGGGTGCTTATGATCACGTCAGAAAGATCAAGTAAATGTGCCTGGAAGATGTCAGTGCAGGTGGGAAGCAGTCTGGCTGGGTCGTGTGGCCCCAGCTGTGAGCTACCTGCTGGGCTGCCTGGGACACAGTGGGGGGCTCCATCCCTGTGAGTGCCTTTGCCCTGCAGCAGGCAGGGTGAGGGGGAGGATATCTGGATGCACAGAGTTGGGGACTGAAAAGCAGTCAGAGCAGCCAGGCTGGAGGGAAGGAGAGAGGTCCAGCCTGATGGGGGGTAGGGTGGGGGAAGCATGATTGATTGATTGATTCTTTGCAGTGCTGGAGATCAGACCCAGGGCTTTGTGTGCACTAGGCAAGCTACCCCTGAGCCACATCCGCAGCCCAGGATGCCCCTTTGAGATTGGGCCAGATTCCAAGAAAAAAAATCTGAGTGCTGAGGGCTTCCAAGAGGAGTCAAATCTTCTGCCCTCAAGCTGGACATCCTACCCACGACCACAGAGGTGGATTTGGCCTCAGTCAATGTGCTGTTCAAGGCTAGGGTGTTGAATCCCAGGGAGCCCCTACCTCCGCAAGTCTTGCCACAGTCAGGCTAATGAACTGAGGAGAGTGAAAGCCAGGCCTCAAATTGTCTAGATGCCACCCCCTTGGCTATGTCTTGTGCTCCCTGCTCCATCCATCTCCACTTCCTGAGTGCTCACCCAAACATCCATCACCCTCTCTGTGCCCTGGTCTCTAGGGATCTGACTGCCAGTGGAAGGCAGGTGAACTTTCCTGTCTATATCTGACTTAGAGAGAAAGTTTTCTTTTCTATTTTCTATTTTTGGTGCTGAGGATTGCACTCAGGGACACTTTACCACTGAGCTACATCCCCAGCCCTTTTTATTTTTATTTTTATTGTGAGACAGGGTCTTCCTAAGTTGCTGAGGCTGGCTCCAACTTCCCATCCTCCTGCCTCAGCCTCCTGCATTGCTGGGATTACAGGCATGTGCCACTGCATCTGGTGAGAGAAAGGTTTTCATGAAGATTTAGAAAGATCTAGAAAATTATAGCAAAGATCTAAGTTACCTCCCTCTCCCATCAGCATGGGTCACAAGGAGCTGAGGATCCATCTTCTCTTGGGCAGGTAGCTTGATATTCAAGCTTAGTGAGTCTGCAGAGGCCACCCTAGGGGTCCTCTGGGGAGAATGAGTCAGGGTCATCAAGGGATTCTCCACTGCTGGCATTCAGAATTCCTGCCTTCCACAGGACTGTGTCGCTCCTTTGTTCATTTGATGCCTGATGAGCCTGAACCTCCCCTGGAAGAAGATGCGTGTTGCCCCCCCGACCCTCCCCAACCCTGCACACCCTGTCCTGGTCGGGTTTCTCACGTCTAGTTGAATCTCCTGAAGGAGAGGGGAGTGACATGATGGCTGAGGTCCTCTGCAGCTCTGTGTTTTGTGGATCCCAGACTGTGTGGGGCCGCTACTGAGGTGCAGAGTACATCTGTCAAGCCCGGGTGGGTGGCGAGTGAGTAGGGGACGTGGGGCAGCCGGGCTTCCTGGACTCTGCAATGGAGCCGGAATATCAGACTCACTCTTCTCTCTCCTGATTTGCAGAAGGCATTTAAATCTGGCTAATCTGCATTTAGCTACATGACTTCCAGATCTCAAATAGAAAGTAAAACCTCATTAATCATTAATTTGGACCCCCATGGTTATACAGAATTTGTGACAATTTGTTTATCTTTGAAGGAGCTGCTGAGAAAGGGTTTAACAAGGAAATTATTGGGGTAGGAAGAGCGTGTTTAACCTTTCAGAAGGAAGGAGCTCCATGGAGCTGCGCTCTGGGCATACACGGGGGTGTATACAAAATACGTGCCTCTCTTATCCGCCCTCAGGGAGGACGTGTTCCTCATGTGGCAACTCGGGACCAGGAGGCTAGATCCCCAACCATTTCAACCCTGGGGACCCCTTTCCAACATCAAAATATTTTCTAGAACACCCCCATCCCCCGTTTATTAGAAGTTGCATTTTGAAAGCATCACTGATTGAGAAGAAAAGCTACTCTGAATGCAGTAAAGCTTTTAAATAAATCACACTCAAATCTGTGTACACATGAAAAATAGTGCTATCTTTATGAGTCATGGTGTTCATTCAGTTTTCAGACAACATTGAGACTCACGAATTCTAGCTCCCCTGGAGGAGACCCCCTTACCCCCACCCCCAAGGTCAGCCACCCACCAGGTGGGCACCCTGGGATTGGCATCTGTTCTCTGTGACCGCTGAACTGTGGAGTCCTATAATACTAGCACAGCAAAGGAACCTCAGGGTCCTCTCAGCCACTCCTCAAATTATTTCCGACCTCCCATTTAGGGAACAAGGGGTTGACATTTGTGTATGTCCACTGAATGCTGGCCACGTGCTGTCCCTTTAAAGGTCGAATCAAATGCTAGAGGCTACTGCCTTAAAGCCCCTTATGAGGGTGTCTCAGCCCTCATCCCACAGTGGGAATGACACATGGTGACACACCTCCTATACAGCCACCTTCGCTCAGCGTGTAGGAGGCAAGGAAATCAGGGTGCACTCTTCCAGCCAGTGAGCAGGGCTTCCCAGAGGGCTTTCTAGGCTCAGCTCCCTTGTGGGCCACACCTGACACCTTTCTTCTCTTCCTACATGGCAGGGGGGAGTGGGGAGAGGGAGTGGACGGGCAACACTGGTCAAAAGTGAGGGAGAGGGACAGGGGAGGCTGCCGTCTCTCAAGTAGGCCAGGTCCAGAGTTCTTGGGTCAAGGATGGCCTCGGGGCCCTCAGGACATCCTGACACTACAGCCACATTAGTGTGCTTGAGCTTTTTGGGGGTAGAAGGGCTTTAACTTTTCTTAAAAAATATTTTTTAGTTATACATGGACACAGTGTCTTTATTTTGTTTATTTATTTTTATGTGGTGCTGAGGATCGAACCCAGTGCCTCACGCGTGTGAGGTGAGTGCTCTGCCACTGAGCCACAACCTCAGCCCCGGGCTTTAAGTTTCATTAGGTCTGTAACTTTCATCTTGTAGCAGTCCCTGGGCCAAAAATCATTCAGAACCTCTGGCCGGGAATTTCGGCTTTTCCCTGAGTCAGCCTTGCCACACTCCAGTTACTCAGAGCTAGGGGACTGTTACTGTGTTAGTCAAGCCCACAAGTGTAAAATATCAAATGCTCGTTGCCCTACGTGCTGGGAAGCGTAGCCTGTGTAGCAGGCCTGCTCTTCTGCTTCCTGTGAGAAGTCTCGGTGCCAGACAGATGCCAGGCCACACGGTCTGAGTAACAAGGCTGCCTCCTTTGTTTTCTGCACAGGGCCCCGATGGCGCTCTTCATGGTGGCCCTGGCTGTCTTCTCCCTTCTGCAAGCTGCCCTCGCCCTGAACCCCGAGGACCCCAACGTGTGCAGCCACTGGGAGAGGTAAGAAGCCAACATGGAGCCCGGAGCTGGCACAGCAGGGGGCTCGTGCTGGGCTCGGCATTGTGGGGACCAAAGCAGTGTCAGGAGAGGCTGCCACTGTCCACGGAGGGCCTGCAGTCCACCTGGGAGCTCAGCTCAGTTGCAGGAGGACAGAGCCGAGCAGTGTGGATTCCTTTTGAGGTCCAGGGCTGTAGGAGGTCAGAGTGAAGGTGACTTAGATGAACTGCAGTGAACAGTGCAGGGGACAGTCCAGTCCTGACCCTCCGTGTGATTGCACGCCCCACCCAATTTACAATCAAGGGCTTCAAGGCCTCCAGGAGCTCAGTGTCCGTCCACAGACAGGTAGGGTACAGTGAATGACAGGATATGGACTAGGATCTCACATATCTTGCTCTTTGATATGCTAGGGTGCCTGATCTGGTCTCCCAGGCCTGGCAGCAATATGGCAGCTTGGTTGAGTGGCTGGTAGCCTGCTCTGAGTAGGAGAGGTAAGGGGCCCTGCTGCTTCTGGTCTGGTGGGGGACAGGAGGCTGCCAGAGGAAGGGTGCCTGAGGGCACAGCAGCAGAGCAGGCGGCCTTCTGCCCAAATCCTGGGGGAACGGGCTGGTTCCCTGCAGATGGTCTGACTTTGAAGCACAAGGTTAAAGTATTGATTTTGGTGAGCAGAAAGACAGTGACCAGAGACCCAATCAGGAAAAACTGAATTAAACCCCAGAATTGATTGGCCATGCTGACCAGGACGACTGTGCCACTTAGATGCTAATAAATCAAATGAATAAAATTAAGATGAAGGCCCGATGGGGGAAGCGGATGATAGAGGAGGGGAGGCAAGTTGGGCAGTCCCTGCTCTATGCCTGTGAAGGGGACCAGCCCTGTGGTCCTGGACACCTGTGGGCCAGGGGGGACTGGCTGGAAGGCAGGGGGACAGTTCTGCACTAGTGTGATCTGCTGTGACAAGATGCTCTAGTGGTAGCTTGACGGAGCTGTGACTGGAGTAAAAGGCAGTGCTCTGGCAGCCCGGGAAGCATACAGGATGGGTGATGGGAAGACCTCAGTGCATCCCAATCTGGATTTTTTTTTTTTTAACTTTTTTTTTCTTTTTTAGTTGTAGATGGACACAATGTCTTTATTTTATTGCTTTGTATGTGGTGCTGAGGATCGAACCTAGGGCCTCAGGCATGCGAGGCAAGCGCTCTACCGCTGAGCTACAATCCCAGCCCCCCAATCTGGATTTTTCTACCCTTAGCTATATGGCTTTGGGGAAGTCTCTGAACCACTCTGAGCCCTCTTGCAGCTCTGACAGTGGGGAGAGAAATTATTTTTGCCTCACAGGCTCATTGGATAATCAAGGCCACCAGTGTCTTTTATTAAAGTGCTCTGAGGACCGTAAAGCTCTGTTCTCGACTTTTCTTCTTGACAACTCTGGCTGTGGGAACTGGTTACCACAGACTCATGCACACCAGACTCACTGTGGGGAGAGGAGGGGTATGAAAGCAGAGTCTGGGGGCCCAGCCCCAGGGATTCTGAGCCAATATTGCATTTTTCATAAGCTTTCCATGTGTTTCCAAGGTTTACTCAGGCCCCTTGCCCCTTCAGTGAATTTAAGCCTTTATTTTCCAGTGGGTCGGGGAGGTACCAGGTAGAACCTCACATTAGTCTCTGGTTTTTGGCCTCCAGCCTCAGATAAGCATTTCCACCATGTGGCCTAGTAGAGCACCGTTGCTTCCTGTGTGACAGCCAGGCCCTAGTACACCCGCTTTCCATCTGCGTCTGGCCAGGGGTCCTCTCCTCCGGGGAGCCTTCCCTGATGGCAGGGCCCACACTGACTTCCTTTTCTCACAGTCCTGTTTCTGCCAGTGAATCTGATCAAACTTCAACCAAACTCCTAATTTTCTAAACCTTGGCACCATGAATGCATTTGGAAGGTGAAAATATTGGGAGTGGGCTGGGCCTTGGGGTGGGCGAATGGGGCCATCAGCAGAAGCTGCAGCCTGGGCGAGAGGACAGGAGTGAAGCTGAGGCTGGGGACTCTCGGGGCTCCTCCTGCTGCAGGGAGGAGGCCTTGCCTGCTGACACCCGGGTGCCTCCTTCTCGACTTTTCCAGCAGGACCTCCACTGCCAGTTGTACATGTACAGATCTAGCCTGCATCATTCCAGAAATACACCCGGTCCTCAGAGACCACTTAGGGAGAATTTCCCAGCTGGATTAGTGCTTCTGGCGGGCTCCTCGTTAATTATGCCCCTCCACCGTAAAACCCAGCATGGAGACCTCCCCTGGCTAGTAAAGCCTGGCTCTACAAGATTAATCTGGCCCCTCATTAGCATGTTGGCAAATGAGGAGTGTTAAACCACCCAGCCATGAAGCCGGGGGCATACACTTCAGGTCAGAGACTTGGAGTTGGTACAAGGTCTCGTTGTCAGACTCGGTCAGCCCAGAGCATCCTGCAGAGCTGGGTCCATCCTCCCTGACACCCCACCTCTTTCTGTTGGACTTTCTTCTGAGCAGCCACTGTCCTCTTCAATGCTGGAACCCCCAAGTGCTTAACAAAGGTGGGGAGTCATTCTGAGTGCAGGTCTTGCTTCCTCTGTCCTCCCCCTGGTCAAGGAGGAAGTCTCCTTCTGTGCCCACACAGGAAGTAAATTGTTGCCTGTTGTCATGATGATGGTCAACATCTGTTAAACACTTACTGTGTTCCTGGCAAGCATTTCATATGTATTATTTTATCTTCCCATCATCCTGAGGGATAGATATTATTATTGCTCTCCTTTAGTCCTTACAATAATCCCATGAAGTCTCCGATAATGTTCCCATAGATTTATAGATGAGGAAACAGGCATATCAGAGTTGAGTCACACATGCAAGGATGTGCTACTAACAAGAGACAGACTTCACATGTAGCCCCATCTTTTTGGGCTCTGGCGCTTGGCCCTCTGACCCAGACATTCTCCTGCCTCTGAGTGAGGCACTCAGGAGATGTGACAGAGTGCCATGGACTGTCAGAGTTGGAGAGGCCTTTGGGAGGCCTAGGTAGGTGTTGAGCTGTCTCAGTTTCTCTAAGCCTGGAGATGAGCAGAGGTTTGGGCTGTGTCTCTATAGCTTTGTGCCTCTGGCACATCTCCAGCGTGCCAGCTGGCAGGGACGTGACAAGAGCCCTTTTTACATCCTCAGCGCATCCAATAGAATTTCCCACCACCCGGATCCCTGAGCATTGCCTTCTGCTAGACTCCAGACCTTTGACCTTTGAGGCATTGGAGAGCCTGCTGTGGACCTGCACATGCCCAGAACCCATGCAAACGAACCAACACAGGGTCCTCAGGCAAAGCAGACAGGCTTTTATAGCCTGGACCTGGCCATCTGGCCCAGGTCAGTGCACCTTCTGAGGGAAACACTGAATAAGACCAACCTACTTCAAATGAATTCCTGAGCCCTCAGCTGGGTGTGCTCCAGCCTGCACAGGAGGCGCATTCCAGGCTCCAGCTCCACTTCACACCACCCCGCCAGCAGGGGTGGGAGGAAGACTTACTTTGGTTAAGCTGAGATCTGCTTCCCTGTGGCTTCTGCCTGCCAGTCCAGGTTGATAGCTGTTAGGTAGACTGACAGAATACCTCTCCTATCAGGAGGTTTGGGGGCATTTCCTTGATGTGCCCCCATCTGCACTAGAGGTAGAATAGGCTAGAAGGTCACTGGAGAAACCCAGGGAAGTCACTTATGCTAGCTGAGGCTCAGTTTTATTGTCTATACAGTGAGAACAATAATTCCACTTACTTTATAAGACTGTCTGAGAATTAAAAGGGATTAAAACATTTAACATAAAGCACTCAATAAATATTAGCAGTTATTTGATAGCAGCTGAGTGACCTGGGTAATTGCCTTTCTGAGCCTCAGTTTCTTCATCTATAAAATGGGGCCACTTTAAAGAGTTACTACCAAGATTAGCTTCCATACGTATTTTTTGAAGACCATAAAAACCTGAAAAAAATGTTTAACATGTGTGTATTTGTGTATTTATTTACAGACATATGTAATTTTGTTTTAGAGGTGGGTCTTAACTATGTTGCCCAGGCTGGCCTTGGATTCCTGGGCTCAAGTGATCCTCCTGCCTCAGCCTCCCAGATACTAGGACTACAGGCATGCACCACTGTGCCTGGCTCACATAAAATATTTTAAAATTTGTTGACTGTGCCTCCCAGAACCACACCAATATAAACCTAAACCTTCCTCCTCTCATTCTCAGATGAATGAAAAAATAAACTACAATTTTAGAAAATTAGCTGGGCCAAAGGTCAG
The DNA here is from genome assembly GCA_004024805.1 of Geosciurus inauris. Classification (NCBI taxonomy): domain Eukaryota; kingdom Metazoa; phylum Chordata; class Mammalia; order Rodentia; family Sciuridae; genus Geosciurus; species Geosciurus inauris. Next base: position 9,063 of record PVHX01009173.1, read on the forward strand.
TAAGGGATGTGATGTGTCCTGGGGCCAGCCTGGGTCAGGGAGGTTTGCCTACTAGGGGCATCTAGGGCAGTGGGGGAGATAGGGGAGTGAACATGTTAGAGCTGGGCAGCCTGGCTTCAGAGCTGTGGCTGGGCAAGCCTGGGGAGGGAGGCTGCCTTCCAATATCAGGTCAGCTCAGCCTCTCCAATGCTGACCATGTCTTCTATGCCCTGTCTGGTTCTCAGCTATGCCGTGACTGTCCAGGAGTCGTATGCACACCCTTTCGATCAGATCTATTACACGCGATGCACAGACATCCTCAACTGGTTCAAGTGTACCCGGCACCGGTGAGTATCTCTCGCAGATGATGGGGTAGGAAAGATGCAGGTCCTCAGAGCTTTCCTTGGTGCAAGTTAGTAAAAGACCCCCAAGAGCAGATGTTGTTGCTCACCTTCCATACCCCATCACTGCTCTCTGCACACTAAACACCTGAGATGCACGGCTGGCTGCTGCTTTTTGGCCAGAGAAGCCTGGGCTGGGCAGGGCAGCCAGAAGTGCTAGAGAGTTAATGGCCTTGGGGGCATCCAAAACCAGTGACAGATGGGGAGCTGGTAGATGAACACCCCAGCTTCCTCACCCTGAGAGTGGAGGGCACAACCATGAGGCACATCGACACCATATCCCATGGTCCACAGAGGTTGGAACCCCAGTTGTCCATAATAGTGACCTGCCTAGAGCATGTTCTGCGATGGCCACCTCCACCACCCCGTCTCGCTTTTCTACTGCCCGGTTAGTGCTTCCTGCCACCCTGCAAATAGACTGCTCCTCCATGAGTCCTTGTCTCAGGGTGTGCTTGGGGAGGAAAATCCAACCCAACCCAGCCCCCCTCAGAGAAGATAGAGCCCCATGTCAGCTAGAGTCAGCCACATCTTGGCACCTTGACCAGGCCACCCTTAGCAGTGCTCAGTGTGCTCAACAGCTATTCATGGTCATCTCGCACCCTCATTGGCAGCCCTCCTGCAGATCATGCCATGCTTTCACGTCACTGTGGGAGAAAGGGATGGAAGGAGGAGAGGACATGTTTTGAGGGATCGCCTGGGGCAAGTCACTTTTGGGGGGAGATTTCCCATCAAATATAATAATCCTTGGGAGCTGGTGAGGTCAGGAATGTGAAAATACTTTGAAAAGTGAAAGGTAAAAATGGAGAAAAGTGTGAGGTATTAGTCACATATGAGATGACATTATGTTTTGGGAAATGAGAAAGCAGCAGATGACTGGTAAATAAGAGACTGAGAGAGAGAGACCACGTGGAGGGCCCTTTTTCCAGCTCTAAACATTTGTACTGATTCCAGATTTCTCTTCTACTTCATCCTTGTCAAGTGCCGTTCCCTCTGGAGTTTATGAAGGATTCATGGTGGGCAGTGGTGTGGGTTGGGGGACTTGCTCTGTGCTGAGAAGCCAAAGTCCCAGTTTTCTTTGATATTTTCCTACTAACTTACTTTAAGACATCAAGCATAGTTATAGATCTGCTTTAAAATCCTTGTCTGCTAATTCCAACATCAGGGTCATCTAAGGGTTGGTTGTCGTCGATGGCTTTTTTTCTCTTGTTTAGATCATTTTCCAGTTTATTTGTATGTCTAGTAATTTTGGATTGTATTCTGGACATTACATATGACATGTTATAGAGATTGGCTTTGGTTATGTTCCTCCAGAGAGTAGTGAGGTGCTGGGTTCTTTTGTTTGTTTCAGCAGTCAGTTAACTTGGCTAAAATCAAATTACAAACTCTGGAAGTTTAGTATTCTTAGCCTTCTCTGGATTCTTGGAATCTTCCCTCCACACACATCAGTCAGGGGCTTGAAGTTTGGCAGAGATTTTACAGGGAATTTTGAGCTCCTTTTTTTGTGGCTCTTTCCTTTCTGAGATGTCCCTGTTCACTTGGTAACTGCTGGTTCTACCCTGGACTTGTCCCGTGGTTCCTCAATGTTGTATGCTTTCTGTCTGAATTTTAGTCCCTAGGAGTATTGTTGAGCTAATCTTCCTGGGGACATTCCCTTCTTCCAAATGTCCACTCCAGGGCTGGGCAGATAGCTCAATGGTAAAGCACTTGCCTAGCATGCACGAGGGCCTGGGTTCAATCCCCATTACCACATAAAAAAAAAAAAAGTCCACTCCCCTCCACTTTTATTATTCTCTCTCTAATGTCTTCAAGGAGTTCCTTTTTTTGTCCCCCCTCCTCCCCCCGGAGATTTCATAGTTGTTACTTGCAAAAATGTTGATCTAATAGGAGCTACTCAGCCAGGACCACATCCCTTCCTCTAACCTTTGAATCTGAGATGAGGAGGTGAGGCCAAATAATCCCTCTGACCTCCCTCAGTTTTGCCAGAGTGGGTTGCTTATGGCCCTGGTCAAAGGCAGAGATGGGAGTCTTGCTCTTCCCCTGCTCCCTGGCATCCTTTTGCCAAAGCTGAGTTTGCTTCGAGTACGGCTCTGTTGGATACTTGGAGGCCATGGCTGCCATCCATCACCCCTGGGGCTGGGTGAGTGAGTGGCTGCTTATTAAAATAGGCTGTATTCCCGGAACATGAATTATTTTGCTAAATTATTGAGTCGCCTTGCAGCTTTCCCGATGACCCAGAGTGTGCATGCTAACAGTGGCACCATCAGTCTGCTTAAGTATGGAATAGCTTCTTCTCACTCAGCGTCCTCCTCCCAAGAGCAGCCTGGCCCATGAGCCCTGCCCTGTCCTGCTCCCCACACAGGAAGCAAACCAGGGTGGGGGAGCCAGAGGCAAGGGGTGGCATCTGTCTCCTGATAGGCATTCATGTTAATGATGCCAAGCCCACTTTCCCTTGGAGGGGGGTACTCCCACTTGGTGGGGACAATGGACCGGATGATGACCTCTGAGTCAAACTCCTCTGAGTAATTTTTTTCCCAGTGCCGAGATGGAGTCATTTATTCTTTATCTGAAAGGCTCACACAGCCCCTGAAACCGCCTCCTGTGCGGAGGAAGCAGCTTCCCTGGGAGGCCAGCTTACCTTCCATTATGGGCTTTTGACGAAGTGGAATGACCTTAGTTTACAACATTCCCAAATACCACAGATTTCCCTGAGGCCTGCATTGTCATTTGTCATGAAGGGAGGGCTTTGAGGACTGGGAAGTTGTCTGGCTGTGCTGAGGGACTTCTTTCGCCACCTGGCCCACCCTCTGCAGGAGGCAGGCTGTGGGTACCTCCACCCCTGTGGCTCTGCTGCTGTGAGGGGTCCATAGGGCAGGGCCCAGAGTGCTGAGGGGGCACGTAAGGAGCCCTGCCTTTGAGGCCTAGGGACTTGGGGCTGATCCTACATGTACTCCATGGCCTTGAGCAAGTGATTTCCTTTCTCTGGTCTCTGATGGCCACATCAAATCTCCTCCACTTTACTTTTGACAAAGGGGCTTTTGACTTCCTCCTCAGGGTTCAGACCTCATACATCCCTATTTCCCTTGCCTTACTCCTTCACCATGACCAATTGCAGGGCCACAGAGCCACCCTGTGTGGACTGGCATAGAGCAGTCAGTGAAGTGTTGTGGCTTTGAAATTAGGGTGACCTGGGTTTGAATCCTGAATCTGACACTTATCAGCTGTGTGACCACAAGCAAGTCATTAACCTCTCTGAATCTCAGTTTTTCTCATCTGTAAAACAAAGGATGGGAGTTATGGGCTAACATAAAATAAAAACTAAAAAAGTAATAAAAGAGAGGACATAAATAGGGCATAATAATGGTAGCTGCCTCCGGAGCTATTGGGACAGGACCAAGTGTTAACACTTGTGCACAAGGACTAGCACCCAGGCCCCTGGCTCCCAGGCCGGGGTGCCTCCTGCCCTGTGGGCCCAGCTCCTTTCTCTGCAGTGTGAGGTTTAGGGATTGCCAGGGAGGGCACGTGAGGCTTTCCAGGAGCTGTTCTTTTGGGAGCGAGGGAGATTTATGAGGGACAGAGTGGGACTCAGTGGGTCCTTCTGCTGCATCTGCTTCAGTTCTCTGAGTGGGTAGTCAAGCCCCGGGGCCCAGGAGCAGAGTAGGTGGGCACAGGAATTCCCAGGGCCTGACTCCTGTCCAGGCCTCCATAGGCTCCTCCAACCCAGAATCTGGAAGTGTGCAGGAGCCAAGGTGAAGCCCATGGCTGGCCCCCACAGTGTCAAGCCAGACCGTGTCCATCATGGTCCTTCTGCTTAGAAGAGAGCAGGAAAGTCAGTGGGTCAGCCATTGCTCAGCACCACAGTGGCACCGATCCTGCCATCGATTTTTCTTTATCGTGTTTCTTCATATTCAAAGCTGCTGTGCATTTTAAAGTAATTATTGAATGGCATCCTCGATATAGCTTAACACAAATATCATTCTAAACGGGAGTGATTGATTTTCAGTGCTTTCACGTGGCTTTCTCCCTTGGGCCTTAGGATCAGCTATAAGACGGCGTATCGGCGTGGCCTTCGTACCATGTACAGGCGGAGGTCCCAGTGCTGCCCTGGTTACTACGAGAACGGGGACTTCTGCATACGTACGTAGGAGCTGCTGCTGTTCTGATCTCAGTGTGGGTGGGAGGGGCGGGGGAGGAGAGAGACAGGGCTATTGTCCAGGGTCCCTGGGCAGCAGGCCCCAGCCGACCCCAGAGCACCAGAAGTCTCTGCCTACTGCGTGTGCTGACAGGGTCGTGGTTTAGTGCAAACACGCTAGTTAGCAAGGGTTCAGACGTCAGATCCACCTCCTCACAGGGCGGATGGGAGCAGGGCAGTTCAGGCCCCAGTGGGGACAGGGAGAGGTGGAGCCTTCTAGAGCAGACCCTCTGGGCAACAAAGAGGAGGCAGCGCTGAGCACCTGGTACTGGGCCAGGGCTGTCACAGATGCCCAGCGAGGCTTTTTTGGAGGCAGGAGAGGGAGAGAGGAAGCCTGCCTCGTTAGATGGCAAAACTACAGTCCCTGAGAGGAGGATGGCAAGGACAAGACAGACTAGGAGGGAGCAGTTCCGGGAGGATTTCTAGAAACAACTGGAGGACACTGGAGTAAAGACAGTGCATGGAAAACACACACTACCTCTTACCCTGTTTGTCAGCTCAGAGAACGGAAGCCTTGGTGTCCCTTAAGAGACACTAGAAAGAGAAGAGCTGAGTTGCTGGCAGATGCAGGCCCTCTGGGTTGGGCAGTGTGGTACAGTGGGAGGCACTTGGGAGTGGGGGCTCTGGTCCCTGTGTGCCAGCCACATGGCTTGGGCCAGTCACTTCTCCCACAACTGTGGGCCCTGCGAGCGTCTAAGGGACTTTCCCTACTCTTTTCTGCCCAGTGGAATGGGACCCAGGAACAGTCCAGTGGCATGTAAGCGTGCCCTTGATTGTCAGAGCAGCTGAGAGGCTCCCAATTAATGCTTGAGAGGTGACGGCACCCCAAAGCCTCTGCCTCTCAGTGGAGAGTTCTGCTTCTCATTAGTATCCTCCTTGCCATCAGGTGGGCAGAGGGGGCTGGCACCAGAGAGAATTTGGACAGGGTGAGTGTGTTTTTCTCAGGAATGAAATGACAGTTCCCCCTCCTGTTGACACATCGCCCCTGATGCTGGAGAAGCTCGATTCTAATGGCATTACAGGAACGAATGACAAATGCTTCTGCAAGTGGGTTCAACAGTGGTTTTTTCAGGAAAAATACAAAGACATTCACTCAAAGCAAGTCCTGAAGGTTGTTTCTCAGGAGCAAGGCAGAGGACTGAGCTAGGACTAGGCCCTGGCTGCGCCTTAGCGGGGAGGGAGGGATGCTGGGGATGCGGGGGTGGAAGCAAGGTCAGCATTGAGCTCTGCAGCCACTCTGCCCATGTGGAGTGGAGCAGGCCAGGCAGGACATGGGCTCATAAAGCCTGAGTGGGTTGGACGTGTGGGGCCTGCCCAAGCCTAGGGCATGGCGATGGCCTCAGGAAGTAATAAAGGAGTTTGGGTGTCAGCACAGGGCTCCAGGATGGATGAGCTCATGACCTTCCCAATTCCCACAAGTGGATGCAGGAAAAATACTTGGAAAATGAAGGCTGGGCTGGAGTGCCAAGTGTCCTGATTGCAGGGCTCCGTCTTGCTGACTGGGAAGGGCCTTCTCAGCCTCCTGACCTACTCCTTACATAAGCACCAGCGGCTGGTGGCCACAGCTGGTCCACCAGGAAACTGAGCTTGGAAAGCCACTTTCAGGACTTGAGGCGGTTCCCAGGAAAGGACGGCAGTGTTGCTGAAGTGAGGCAGGGCATGGTGGCACTCTGGGCGCTGGTGGTGATGATGCAGAGGCACATTCGCCTGGGTGTGATCTTGCTGTGTGCTCCCGCGCCTCCCTCTTCATCTCCCTCAAGTTCTGGCCATTCACCACCTGGCAGGCGCCATTCTGCCCACATCCGATACACTGACTCATCTCCTCCTCATGAGAGCCCTGTGAGGTGGGTGCCCTTGTTTTTTTCATTTTACAGATGGGGAAATTGAGTCACAGAGGGATTCAGCAAGTTTTCCAAGATTGCACAGCTAGAAGGTGGCAGCACTTGGATTCAAGCCCAGGCTGCCTGGCTCCAGAATCGGGCTCTTGTGCTATTTAGACTGTCTCTCACTTCTTGAGCCCAAAAGTGACTTCTCTGCCCTCCTGTAAAATGGGGCTAGAAATACCACATCACTGGGTGCAGAATCAGAGCTTGATAAATTTCAATTCCCTTCTCCATTCCCCCCCCCACCCCGTGCTGGGGGTTGAGCCCAGGGATGCTTAACCACTGAGCCACGTTCCCAGCCCTTTTTTATGTTTTGAGACAGGGTCTTGCTGTGTTGCTTAGGGCCTCACAGTGTTGCTGAGGCTGGCTTTGAACTCATGATCCTCCTGTCTCAGCCTCCTAAGCTGCTGAGATTATAGGTGTGGGCCACCACACCCAGCTCCATTGGTTTTTAACATTTTTTTCTTCAGTCATGGATATTTTACTTTAATTGCTCAAAAAGTCCATGAACACTTTCCCTGGGAAAATGCACAGTGTGCTTGTAGACCTACACGCTCGCCCGCACACCCACACAGAGTGCTTGGCACACAATTTCAGTGGACTCGGGGAAGAATTACAGGGTTCTTGGACCCCTGGTAAGTAATTTCTGCCATATGCTCATGTTTATCTATTTGAAACATATTCACTGCTTTCTAGACGGGAGGTTGCTGCCCTCGAGGGGCTTGCAGCCTTGTTGAAGGAAGTGGTCCAGTATACCAAGGGTATGTGCTTGGAGGTTGTTTTGAGCTGGTACTTATTAAACACCTACAATGCTCCCACCACCACCACCACCAGAGCTGTGCGGCAGATATGAGGGAAGTATTAGAAGTGGCTCTTACCCCTGCACAGTCTGCATTCTCAGGGAAAAGCAGAATGAACTCTCAGCAAAGTTAATGAACTCTCTGCAATAGCCCAGAGCCCGAGTGTAAGACAGACAAACGCAGAAGAGAGTGGCGTGACCTGCGCTCACTTCATAGGACATTGGGCTGGATCATGAGGGATGGACCAACATGACATCTTGGGGAGGGTATGAGAGGGAACCTCTTCAGTGAAGGCTGAGGAAGAGAGTGGGCTGGAAGGGGATGGGGAGGCTGGCTGGCTTAGGCGCAGGTGGGAGTGTTCACTTCCAGGGGCAGCTTTACCAAGAACCACAGGCTGGCGGCTAAAACAGTAGTTCATTGTCTCAGTTCAGGAGATCAGAAGCCTGCTATCAAGGAGTCAGTCGGCAGGGCTGGCTGCGAGGGGAAGATCTGTCCCAGGCCTCTCCTGGCTTCTGTCAGCTTTTTGCTTTGTGACAGTGTACCTCCAATCTCCATATGACATGTGCGTGTGCGCGTCTCCAAATGTCTTCTTTTTATAATAACATGGTCATGTTGGATTAGGACCCTCCTTAATGACCTCATTTTGACCTGACTATCTCTGTAAGTCCCTGTCTCCAAATAAGGTCATGTTCTGTGGTACCCAGGTGAGGACTTGGGCAGGTGGATATTGGAGGGTTACAATTCAGCCCGTAACATGTGGGCGTCAGCTGTCACCAGCACCCTCCTGCTTCTTTTTGTTTTTGGTACCAGGGATTGAACTCAGGGGCACTCGACCACTGAGCCACATCCCCAGCCCTATTTTGTGTTTTATGTAGAGACAGGGTCTCACTGAGTTGCTTAGCGCCTTGCCGTTGCTGAGGCTGGCTTTGAACTTGGGATTCTCCTGTCTCAGCCTCCCTAAGTGCTGGGATTACAGGTGTACATCACTGTGCCCAGCCTTCCTGCTTCTTGGGATGGGAGGAAAGGGCAGGGAGCTGCCAGCTTGCTCAGGTGTCAACACTTGTCCACCAGAGAAACAGACCCAGGCAGGGGAACAAGTGAGAGGGAGAAGTAATAGTGAGATGGTGAAGAGTGTGCTCAGGGCCCTGGGGACCAGGTGAAAAGCTTGAAAACCTGGTACCCCTGCCCCTGCATTTCTCCTTCCTCCTCCCAGGGGGCCAGAGAGCCTCTGCCTTCTTGAGAACCCATCTGATACTGAAAATCCCAAGGAGGACCCTGCATGAGAACAACTCCTGAGTTCTGGGCAGGGGCAGGGAGATGTCACTCTCTCTCCAAACCACCTTCCTGGAAACATGTTTCTAACAGGCAGTAGAAGGACAGTGGCCTGGGAGGGAAAGCCTTGGGTGACTCTGCCACTAACTTGCTGTGCAATCTTGTGAAAGTCCCTTGGCCTCTCTGGACCAACTGGGACACAGGATGGATCATCCTGTGCATGGAAGGAGGAAGAGAAGAAATAGTGAGTGAGAGTGTCCTGGAAAACATAGAGCTCAACACAGATCCAGAGTGTTTTGATCTCCTTTGTAGCATTTCCTCCTCCTCAGAACAGCTGTCCTCATCAGGGATGTGGAGATCCACATCAGAGCTGCTGCTTGTCTCCTCCTCAATACATACTCTTTCCCCTCCCATTATCTGCAGAAATAGTTGACTCCTGGTCCCTCCTTGGTCACCAGGTATCATAGATTTTCTGAAGACCACTGGGTACAAATGTCTTTCTTCTTTCATTTGAGACAGTGCTGTGAGCACCTTTGTCTTTGCATAGAGGTGCTTTTTATGTCTTTGCAAAGCAGATTATCACTTAGGCAATAGGGTTCAAGGCACTTTGAATATATATCTGCTCTTTGAATATATCAACCTAATATCAGACTGGATACGGTGGGTTATGCTGCAGTAACAAGCAATACCAAAATCCCAGTGGCTTAAAAATAGCAATTTTTTTTTTCCTTTTTCACATCTTGTGTCTGTTGTGGGCTAGCTGAGGCCAGTTCTTTGCCAAATTTACCCCAGGGCCTCAGCTGATGGAGCAGCCTCTCTCTAGAATGTAGTAAGGTGCTGGTGCAGGGAGAAGAGACCTCCAGCTAGTTTTGAGGACAGGGTGCCAGAAACATTTAGTGAGCAGTATTAACGCTTATCACAACTCCCATATGAATACTTTAGTACTTACAGTTCATTCAAATGTACCTAAATAACTTAATATGGGCTGTGTGTGCTCTTCCTGGGGGGTTCACAGACTTGATCTGCCCAACCAGAGTCACTTGGAGGATTTGTTACCTAGAAGACTGAGAATCTGCATTTCTAACAAGTTCTCCAGAGATGCTGGTGCTGCTGGACCAAGAACCTGGCTTTGAGAACCACTTGGCTGTTTTGTGCTCGGGGGCAGTTTCTGTGGTGCCCACAGCTTCTGAGTAAATTTCAAAGAGGCCCAACTGGTTGCCCTTAGGTATATCCCTAGGTGCTCAGGGATCTTCCTGATGGGCAGCAAGGAGACAGCAAGGAGGGGGTCCATCTCCTGAATCCCTCTATCTCCTGTGTAGTCTCGGTCACATTTCCCCCAAGGGGAGTTAGTGCCCCAGACTTTAGATGTTGTCTTCTGGCCCTTCAGGTGGTCACTTGGAATGCCAGAGCTCACCTCTGCAGTGTGGTTTTCATCCACATCCAGAAGTAGAGGAATTAACCAGCAACTCCAGGCATGTATGTGACTGCTGGTCCAGCCAGGCTGTGGCCTGGGGAAGGTTCTGCATGCTCATGGCACATAGTAAGGTCAGCCCCAGAGGGGTGGGCTGTGCCAGCTGGAGAGCCCGGGAGGTGGGGTGTACAGAGGGAATGGGGGGTCATAGGAGTTAAATCCAGTGAACTCCTTGCTCCAGTGCCTGACTTTGGTGCCTGTCTGACTACTGCTGTTATTCTGAACACCCAAGTGCTACTTAAATTTAAATTTGACTCACGTGTTCACTATTTTGCTGACCCTCTCTCTTCTTGCATCTCACTCTGGGTTCTGCTTCCTTCTTGAAGGATTTTCAGTCATTCCTTTGGGGAGGGTCCATGGTGGTCACCTCTCTTGTGCTTTATTTATCTGGAAAGGTTGTAATTTTGCCCTCGCTCTCATGTGGTGGTTGTCTGTAATGAGCTTTTCTTGCAGCAGAATGAGGACATGGTTCCTTTGTTCTGGACTTGGCCATGGCACAGCTCTGCAGGTTCTTGAGGATGTGTGTCTGGGCAAGGAGTTATTTTTATTTATACCGTTTGCTTCTCAGAGGTACACATCTTCTGCCAAGCTCAAGATTCATGTCCTCTAGCAATTCTGGAAAATTCTCAACTGTATCCCTTAAAAAATTTTTCCTCCATTCTCTTGGGTCTCTCCTGTTGAAACTCCAGCCACCATTCTCTTCCATCCCATTCTCTTTTCTAAATTCTCATTTTTCATTTTTCATATATTGTGCAGCGTCTGGAGCAAGCTCCTCAGATTTGTTTTGCTGATCCCATATCCCTGCGCGTTAACCTGTCCGTGGAGGTCTTAACATCAGTGACAACGTGCTTAATTCCTAGGAATTTTGTAGGTTCTTTTTCAGATATGCATGTTCTTCTTCTATCCTGTTCATTCTTTCATTGTGAATTCTACTCCTTTTATTGCTTTCATTATTTTAAACACATTTCTTTTATCATCTCTTTCAGGTACTTGTGTCTTGAGTTACTAGTGCTCTTTGCTCAGGTCCTGGAGGATGGACTCTCCTGTTTGTGATGACTGCTGAGACCTACTTTTTTTATTGGTGCATTGTATACATTTATATATTCTGATGGGATTTGTTACACAATCATACACACATAATATAACAATATAATTTGGCCAATATCAGTCCTCTGCACTTCCCCACTCTCCTTTGTCCCTCTGACCCCTTGGTCCCTTTCCTCTACTGATCTCCCTTTGATTCCCATGAGATGGGGTTGGGGAGGGGAGCAGCATTTTCCCTGTGTGAGCTGGCAACTCGCAAGGCCAAGTCCAAGGCCAAGTCTGCCTTTGCCCTTTGCATGGGTGTTAACTCCCTGGCTCCCAGTGTGGCTAGGGCTGGGGGAAGGCGGTGGCCAGGTCTGATGTTTCAGTTTGGCTCCAACATCTTGTCTTATTCTCTTTCTCTAAACTCTTTTTATTACACTTCACAATTCACCTTGCTTTCCTTAGAGCTCAGCTACACAGTTTAAAAATATTTCATTGTATTTCAGGGACACTTGAAACACAAGGCGGCTGCATTAGCCCTTTCTGCCCTATTTTGTATTTTCTTTAGAGACAGGGTCTCACTGAGTTGCTTAGCGCATTGCTCTGACCTGTTGACATTTAATTTAGTGCTTTCTTGGACTGATTGCTAACTTGTAGCACTAATGAGGACAACAGTGGCATCATGTCACGGATTGCCCATGTAGCATGTCGCTTTCTCACAGACTGGAGAGCCAGCAGGACTCTCTCTCGTCCTTTTATAGAACACAAAACCGAAGCTTGGAGAAGCTAGGTGACTTGTCCACATGGATAAGGGGCCAGCTAGGAGTTCAGATGGGTACTTCAAATCCTGTATTTCCACCTCCTTCAGTGGGATTTCTCTTGCAAACCTATTGACCAAGAAGGCAGGTGAACAGGTTTGTAAGAGAGGAGGGGACTAAAGACTCACTAGTTTGTTTTCTGTGAAGGTGGGTCTTGGTGGGTGGCAGGTGTGAGCAGAGCCTGGGGCCAGCTGCAGCTCAGCTTCTCAAGAGCTCCCCGCTGGGCCCTCTAGCAGGCTCCCTGGGGAATGGCATCTGCTGCTGTCACTGAGAGACAGTGCTGATGCCACTCCCTAGGGTCATCAACACCTGGTGCTGAGCTTTGCTACCTAGAGCCAGGTCTATCCCTCCTTCTGTCTGTCCATCCATCTATCCGTCCATATTTATTAATTATCCAGCCTTGCAGGTACTGCTGAGTCCTGGGGATGAGGCTTGACTAAAAGGCACATGAGCTAGTACAGGAGATGCCACCACAGCATGATGGGCACCGTTTAAATGCTCAGGCAAGGATGTCACTAGTCTGGTGGTAGAGACGGAACGGCTGCCTGGCTGCCCTAGCAGGTCGCTACTGAGTGGCCAAAGCTGGTGCAGCTGCCATGATCTGGTCTTCAGTCTGTGCACTTAGAACATGGGTTTCAGATGCTCAGGGCGGCTGAGCTCCAGGTGGTGATTCACACTGACCAAACTCATAAATATTGATGCTTAACTTGGAAGCCAATTAATTCCTTTGCAATGGGAAATGTAACTACCAAAGATTTGTTCTCGCCCACTTGTTAGTGCTTGCCAGGCCCTAATAAATTGCCGAATGAGTGAATTCTCCGTCTGGATGTTCACGATGCTCAGTAGTGGCCTTATGGATTCCCCTATCTTAGAGTCTTCCTGTGCCACTCTGGACACCATCTGTTTGGGAGTCAAATGATGTTTGGTTTCATGTGATCTTTACCCATCCTGTCCCTCTTCTGGCCCCACATTTCCTGAGCTCCCTCTGCCACTCCTGTCCCTCTGGTTCTGTGGCTGCTTGCCTGTCTGTCTCACTCGGGAGTAGAGGGATCAAGGCTTCCTCGAGCTCGCCCGCCGGCACTGGACTATCAAATGAGTGAGCGAGACGCAACTAACTCTACCTGTGGATGGAAGGACAAGGGTGCCCAGTTAGACCCCTCCCAGGGGGTGAGTTTCAAGCTGAGTCTGAACAATGACTAGGAACTCAGTAGAATGCTAAGAGCTGGACCAGGGTGGGACAGAGTTTTAAAGCTGGCTGGCCTGAGAGCAAACCCCACTTACTTCCTCTTACTCATGTGACCTGCTCTGTGCTTTGGTTTTCACATCTGTAAATGGGGCTGCATTAAAGACCTATCGCTTGGGGACGTTGTGAGGACAACATGAGTTTCTGCAAATGAAGGGCTTAGAAGAGGGCCTGGCTCATAAGAGCTCAGTTAATGCCAGCGATTGTTCCATGTTTATTTATTTTTAAATTTGTTTTGTTGTAGATGGACACAATACCTTTATTTTATTTATTCATATGTGGTGCTGAGGATTGAACTCAGGGCCTCACACGTGCTAGGCAAGTGCTCTACCGCTGAGCCACACCCCCAGCCCTGCATGTTGATTTTGATGAAGGAGGCCATTCCAGGTAGAGGGGCAGTGTCAGCAAAGATAAGAGGAGGGAGAGAGCAAGACAAGGTCAGGACCCTCCCTGGATGATCTTGTGATACCATCGGAGGGTCTAAACAGCAAGTGACACCATGCGGTGGTGTCGGGACCACTACTGTGAGGGCAGCAGCATGGAGGAAATCAGACTGTTGAAGGGGTGAGAGACAGGTTATGGGGTGTGTGCAGGCCTGGGTGAGCCGTGGATGGCCGTGCACTGGCACTGTGGTCAAGGGGGCACAGGCGATCTGGGGCCTGGCCGCTGGGTGTTGCTGGCCAAGCTCTAAGCTTTGCTGCCAGGCACATGTCAGCAGGGTTCCTGTGCTGTCACAGCTGTGGAAGGATCAAGGATCTGCTTCTTAATTACCAGCTGCAGCCATCATTAAGCCTCTGCAGTCTGACTGGGCATCCTCTGGGGGGAGCCTGGGTTAGTGTCAGAAGCAATCAGGCTTGTCTACAAATCCCTTTTCTGGGTGTACGGGACCAGCTAAAGCCTGAAAAGGCGCTAACCTGTCCTCAGTGCAATTTTTCCCCTGTGGAAACTTCCCAAAGGCCTGGCTTGCCAACTTCCACATTTCTCCACACCTGATTCCACCTGGAATGCCAACGCTGGTTTCGAGTCCTTGGCACCTGCCACTTGCCTGACCTCGCTGCGCAGCAAGCCCCACGAGTCCTGGCCCCAGCCAACAATAGGACCCCCTCCTCCCACCCTGTACCTCTCCCACGCGGGCTCTTTGCTCTTTCGGCACCCAGGAAGCCTTGGCTTCCCTGTGCCCCTGCCCAGATATTCTTCACCCAGAAAGCCAAGCACACCACGTGGCCACTCGCTACCTCACTCTGTCCTGTGTCACGGGGTGGAGAGGCCTTCCTCTCTGGCAAGGTAGCCTCCTCTCCCTTATCCTCTTAGCCTCTGTTTGTTTCTTGGCCTGGCATAGAGTAGATGTTCAATAAATGTCCAATGAGTGAACGCAGGGCCTAGCACATGCGAGGCAAGCGCTCTCCCACTGAACTACATCCCCACTCCCAGAGGCCGCCTTTTAAAATACATCACTGCAGAGTCTACAGTGGCTCACAAAGCGCCAGGCCCAGGGCACCCCAAGTGATCGCACACTGCCAACCCATTCCATTTCTGCTTCGCCCCCTCCAGTGTGTTGTGACACTTCCCTCCCCCTCCCCCTCTGGGGCTGCCCACTGCTGGGTGCTGTGTCCAGGGTCCTCCGCACTGAGGCATCTCATTCTGTGTCTTGCTTCCCCAGGGTCCCATTGTCCGACTGCTGATCCCTGACGACCCACACACATGCCTCAACGCCCTGCTTTCCTTCCCTGGGGCTTTGTGCAGGCTGCTCCCACTTTCCAGGACCCTGCACTAGTCTCCCAGCTTCTGCTTAGCTGCCTGTGAAAACTCAGTGCAAAGCCAAATGTTCTCTGGGAACCCCACCTGGACATGTCCCTTTTCTCTGCCTGTCCTGACCTTAGCCCATTCACCCCGTGTTCCCGTGTTATTGTATTTATGGTTCCCTTGCTGGGCATGGAGCTCCTTGAGGCTGTGGGATCCTCTGTGTGCCTGGTGCCCCACAAAGGGCCTTTGCTTTGGGCAGGCCTGTTGGCTTTGAGCTGGATTTTCTCTGGGGCCCTCAAGGCACACTCAAGGGAGCAGTCACTGAGTCCTGAATGGAGGGTGGTCAGCCTCCATCCCCGCTCTTCCTCCTCTCCCAGGACCCCTCAGGTTCCCAAAGCCCTCCCAGAGTCTTGGTGTCTGTACCCATGTCACATGTGTGTGTGAAGAATCTGAGGACCTGATATCAGGGACTCAGCCCACTGTCCCAGAACCCAGGAGGCCACCCTTTGGGTTAGAGCAGAGCTTCCAGGCCATGGAGAGGCAGCCGAGAGAGGGAAGCTGGTGGAAGGGTCCACCCGTCATGCTGTGCCTCCTGGCTGGCCGAATGCCTCCTTCCCTCCTGGCTCCTGGCCTTTGTAGCAGAGATGTTTCAGAAGAGTGGCCATTAGCAGGGTGTTAGAGTCGATGGACACATCAGTCCCTAAAGCTCCTCTCATGCTTGCTCTTTGATTAAGAGATGCTGAGTGGCTTCAGTGAGGGTGACAATGACAGTTCAGAGCCTCTCTGCCTCCCAATGGCCACTTCAGTGTCTTTGAAGACCTGTCTCTGAAGAGCCTTGGTCAGCTGCCCATTAGGTGTGGGGGGACTGACTAGGGGGAGATGGCCATCCCCTCACACCATCTGACCAGGCCCTGGCCACCACCCATGGAGAGCCTGGAGCCAAGTCCCTCATTGCAGGCCCATGTCCCACTGTCCCTACTGTGTCTACATCTGGGGGTAAGCTAAATGTTCTTACCACCAAGTTAGAGGGAACCAGGCCTCTTTAACTTAATCTTGTAGTGGCTGGATTATGGGAAGGGAGGTTGGGAGAGGGCTGGGGGTGGTGACCACTTACTAACAAGAACAGGGGAATTTTAACATTTTGCCATCAGTTCCCCTTTCCCTGGTCCAAGCGTTAGCCTGAACCAGAGTCACTGGTCTCATTTTCCCTGGAGATGTGGTATCTCTGGACCTCACAGGAAGGGGCAGCCCAGCACCAGTGCCTGGCTGAGTGTATATATGGGGTTGGGACTCTGCCCATGTGGAGGCTGCTCCTAACCCTGGTACAGGGTATCTGTGTGGGTGGGTCCCCCCAGACAATGTAAAAGTTAGGAGAATAGATCCTGGAACCAAGCGGGCATCTACTGCCTGTGTGACTTTGGGCAAATGACTAACTTCTCTGTGCCTCAATTTACTCAGCTGTACAATGGGGTAGCAACAGTACCTTTTTCATGGTAGTGGTGTAAGGATTCAATAAGAGAATTATATAAAGAGCTCAGAAGCCTGCTGGGCTTGGCAGCAATGCTGTGCAAATGTTGGCTTTCATCATTACACACACGTATATCCAGGAGCATTGTGGTTCAGAGTGTGAGGAGCTCCCCTTCTTACAGAAGCATGCACCTGCGTATTCTCTGGTGTTACTTGCTGTGTATGTGTATTACATGTCTACCCATGAAAACGCCCCTGTGGCCCATGTGTGGCGTGTGTACCTGCCTGCTTGCATATTCGGAGCAGCTGTGCATTCACTTCTCCCTGGACTCGTCTGAGTGTCACCTTCCCCATCGTTGTTTCCCATTTTCCTTTCTCCTTCCCCTTTTCAAGCAGCCAGTGGCACTGAATTGTCACCAAGGGAGCCAGAACAGCTCCTTTGCTCTTGCTGGGGTGGGAAGGGGGAGCAGAATGAAACCATCAATCTCATTCCCCAGGCGGAAGGCAGGCCTGCAACCAAGGACAAAAGCCAGAGCGGCTTCTTTCTCCCCTGGCCACCTTTATGCTGTGCCCATCTGGAAAGAAGGAAGCTCCCAAGTGTGGCCCAAGTTACAAGCAGCCTTTTGGTGTGGCCAGGTGGAGGGACCCTGTCCTGTTGCTCCAGCCACCAAACAAACTGCAGAGGCCTGATAGTAAATCAGCAGCGAGTGAGTGTGATTTAGAGGACTCTGTTTGTTTGCTCAGCTAAGCTTTTGGCAAGGTAAGTGCATAAGCTGCAGAAAATCTCTTTGAAACAGCCACAGGGCTCAACCGCCCTTCAGTCCTCCATAAAGGATCCTCAAAATTATATGGACTAGATTAGTATCTCTATTACATAAAACCATTTCAATGCCTGCTGGGGCTTTGAGAATAAAGTCACTAGGATGGACCTTTTGTTGCTGTGCCCCACCAGCCTGGTAATTGAAGATTTCCCTTTAAAAGTGTGTCAGGTGGAAAGAGCTCCTAATTTACTAAGTGGAGGGGCCTTTGTTAGGGAGCTGATTCTTTGTTCTGCCCGTCCCTTTTAATCTTGCTTTTGCACAGTGGACTTACAGAAAGCACTACCAGCCAATTGATGCTGGGGAGGGATCTACAAGGGCAGGGCTGCCTTGCAGGGGAGGCCCAGGAGGGCCCCGCCCTCTTCCATCTGTTTTCTTTTCTTGCATTTCTTGTCTGGGCTCCTTCCGCTCTCTGGACTCCAGAACCATGGGCAGGTGCAAGCCCTGGGGCAGACGCTGGGTCTTCCTGGGAGTAGCTCCCCTTGTTTTTTCCAATCAGAGAACAGCTCCTCCTTTCTAAATGGAGTCTGTGCATGGCAACCCCAGAGGCAAGACCCAGGTTTGGGGCTGCATTCTCTGCTGGTTGTCGGATTTGAATCTAGCTGAGGTCTTCAGCCCCAAAGTCAAATGCCATCTGGTGCCTGATGGGTCAGTTTTGTTTGGAGAGGCTGCCATGGTCCTGAGGTACTAAGGAGCATTTGTTGTCTGAGAGCTCTCCCCAGGCCAGTTTTGGCTCCTTAGGAGGAGGAGGTCACTAAGCCCTGATTGAGAGGACTGGCTTATATTTTGCCTCTAGCAGGGAGCTACCCCTTGGGATTTGAGGCCACCATGGTGCTGTCTGCTGTGAGGCCACACAGAAAGGGGAGTTCTCATCACCACTGGCTAGGCTGTCATCGTGCTGTGTGATTGGCTGCAGGATTCTACCTCTGAGCCTTAACTTCTCATCTGCAATATAAAAAGACCTATCAGCTCTGAAGTTCTGTGACAGAGGAGTTCAAATGGTGGTGACTGTGGACAGAGATTTTTGTCATGTTGAAGTCCATGGGTAAAGTTAACTTGAGACCCAAGGCTAATGGAATGTTCCAGAATGGAAACTTGCAATTGCAGTTCTTAACAAAATGAAGTGCAGGAAGAGCCTAAGAGAGGCCCAGTAACTGAAAAAGAATCAAGACACAGAGAGGCACAGAGCTCCTTGGAGATGCCATTTGGTGTGTTCCAAGATGGCGGATGTCTGTCTCCCTAGGATTGTCTTGACAAGCCTCCTGTGGGTGAGAGGCTCATGAGCTTCCCCAGGGCAGGGCTGTGGCTTCCTGAACTGCATCCCCAGTGGGCTGCCACTGGCCCTTGTGGCTTCTAGAGACTTCACTCTTTGGCCGCGTGGGGAGGGGGCGGAGGAGCCCGCGGTGAGCACACCCGAGCCTCACTCCTTGCCAGGACGCCAGGCAGAGGAGCTTGTTCAGGCTCATCAGCCACATTTGGAACAGACCCAGGCCACCACCCTTGCCGGTCCTTTGCGTTCTTAGAGAGCAGGAGCGAGGGAGGGCCCTGCATGTGTGTGGCTTCACTTTTGTATCTGTTGTCCTCAAGATGACTTTGCAGTGACCTGTCTCTCTTTCCTTGTGTAAACTTGGGACTAGGAGGTAAATGACTTGCCCAGGGGCCCCAGAAGAGGAGTGGGGGAGCTGGATTTCCAGTGCCCCAATGTGGACAAGGCTGGGCCTGCCGAGCCCACCAGGACCTTAAGCTGAAAGGGTTGCCCCCACCCTGGCTGGGGTCTCCTTGCTTCATGCGGCAAGGCCACCAGTTCTAGCTCAGGCTGGGGCCGTGGGGCACAGCCCTGCCCTCCACTCTAGCCACCTGAGTGACTTAGACACGTCATCCTCTGAGTTTCTCTTTCTTCATCTGCAAAACAGAAGCAGCAGTCCCTGTGACAGTAGAGCGATGAGCATCATGGTGATCACTGCCCCTGCCGACCCGGGCCTTGCTCCTTTTCCTCCTCCTGCTTTACCTTTTTCTCATCCTTCTCTTCCTTTTCCTCCTCCTTACACACCTGACACACGCATGAACTATATGCTAGGCCTCATTTCTAGATTAATTTCATGAATTCTCATGACGGCCCTATGAAGTAGGTATTATTAACATCCTTATTTTATTTTACTTTTGGTACTTTACTACTAAGCTACACACCCAATCCTTTTTATTTTGTGACAGGATCCTGCTAAGTTGCTGAGAGTGCACCCTCATTTTAGATGAAATAGAGGAACAGAGAGGTTACATCACTTACCCAAGGTCACACAGGAGTGAAGCAATAGAACTGGAATTCAAACCCAGGTATCTGGTATCATTTCCATGCCATTAGAGCCAGCGCCCACCAGCCTGCTGCTTCTGAGCTTCTGTGTCTGGGGTGGATGGAGGGTGATGGTGGGCAGCTTTAGCTGATAGGATCTGGGGTGTGGCTACCTGACTGACCCCTGCTGTATGTGACCACACCATCACCCCAGCCTACCACTGTCCTTCTCAGTTCCCATTCCCATTGGGATGAAGCCAGAGGGACCCTGCTGTTTATCCTCTCTGTGCCTCAGTTGCCTCATCTGGGCAATGGGGATAATAACAGCACCTTCCTCTCAAGCTTGTGAAGGAATTAAGTGGACAAATGTACATAAATTGCTTGGAACTGTGACTGGCACACAACAGGTGTGTGAGCCACCCCTCCATGGCCGTCCAGTATGACAGGATAATGCAGAGTTTCACTGCTAGGTCAAGGGCGAAAGAAATAAGTCTTCAGATCTGAGAGGGATCCCTGAGTATCTAAACATTGGGTTAGGGCTGGGGCTCACAGGCTCCCTCCCTGATTTCCTAAAGAAACTATTTGAAATTGCTAGAAAGAATAGCAAATAAATATCAGACTCATAGTCTGCATCACAGAAGTGTGACAAGGAGCCCTGCTTTGTAAGTGGGGAAGCCCCTGTCCTAGCTCTGCTCACTCTAGGACATGTCTGTATTACCACATCTCCACTCAGCAAATACAGAACATTTGGACCACTCAGGATCCTTGGGTTCAGCCTGCAGGTGTCCCTGAGAGATATGAGGACTCAGAATCCCAGAGAGGGGTCTGAGGACCCTACCTGCCTGTGACAGGAAGATCAGCCAACCAGGGCTCTTGATTGTACCCTGAGGAACTCAGCGTGATCTTAGAGCATAAGCTACTCTTAATGGTACTGGTTACAGTTTTTACAGCTCAAATGTGAAAAATGTGAGATGTGTCTGTCTGTCTGTCATGGATGAAACAAGCCTCTGTCATAAGACAGGATGACCCCTCACGGTCTCTTCCATCCCAGAAATCTGGGGTGTGTCTGGGCAGGGTGAGGGCCCTGCCCTGCACAGAGAAGTGGCATGCTAGCCTCCGGGCAGCTCCTTCTTGGCCCCTGTGACATGGATGCTCCCCTTTCAAAGAAGGCAGAGGCAGCTGTGTGCCCGGCCCTCCAGCTCCCTGAGTGGACCCGGATGGAGCTTTAAAACTCAGCTTCTGACTTGTGGACAAACCACGGGGCCACAATGTAGATGCCTCTGCTGGAGATCTTAATTACCTGCTAAGAGCAAGAGACAGTTTTAAGATCTGTGAGGTTGCTTATGGGAAGTGGTTTATTTCCCAGAGCAGGGTACAGAGCAAGGGGAGCCATATGGCCCAGTGGCAGAACAGCTGTCTCTTGAGAAGGAGCATTCCGGGGGCCCCCACCATCTGGGTGAATTATGAGCTTTGCAATTTTCACGCATATGTTACAGCATCTCACCGACACAGCAGTCCAGGAGGTGGAGTGGAGAGAGATGGAACGTCCCCATGCTCTGTGCCCTGGCCCACTGCACAGCCATCCATCTCAACTCAGGGCCACCTCCTGAGCCTGTCTGTCCTGGCTAGACCTTGTCTCTGAGGTCGTGTGGGCTGATGCCCTACCAGCTCCCTGGGGAACCCCACTGCTTCTGCCCAGCAGGTGGTCCGTCCCTTTTCTGCAGAAAATATCCATGTCATTCCTGTAACTGCAGCCTCTTCTTGCCTCTTTGGCAGGGCTGGGAGAATCTAGTTGAAGAGTGCTTAGTGGTTTGGGGCTGTTATATTTTCTCTGCTCTATGATCCGTGTTAGGTTAAAAGGGCTAGAGCTGCTTTTCTTTCCCACTGAAGATAATTCAACCTGGACAGGCTCCCTGTGGGAGAATTAAAGGTGATGAGGGACTTCTGGTTGGCTGGAACTGTTAATATCCTTCCCCCAAAGGGGTCCTCCCCTTCCCCCACCTCCCCGGCTGGTTGGATTGATGAATATATTCCAGTGTGTTCTTACTCCAAATGATAACTTCCTTTGGTTGTTGGTGGCTGTGCAGAGCAAGCACGATGTATCCAGGGAAGCAGGAGGAGAGTCCCTCCGTGGGTCCCCGAGTGCCAGGCCCTGTGGCGGGTGTTCTTTCACTCCTGCTTTCCCTGGCTTCTGTGACTCTCACTTCATAGATGAGGATGCAGAGCACAGAGGTCAGAGGTCACATGACTAGCCAGTGGTCCTTGTGCTGGGATTTGGAAGAGAGCGGATTCAACTCAAGGTCTGTCTGACTCCCGAGCCATGGCTCTTTCTAGAAGCTGTCCTATCAGGGTGGAGGCAGCTCTCTGAAGGTGCTGTTAGCAGAGGGTGTTCATTTTAGGAAAGAGTCATCACATAAATTGCTATGTCTCAGCCTTTCAATATCTCTCCCACTGACAAGCCAGGAATTTTCACATTAGATTCCACTGTGGCTTCCTGGTCTGCAGAAGGTTCCTGGCCTATCATGACCACTACCTGAGGAGATGATGTGTGTCCCTCCATGCCCCTACGATGGACAGAAGGTAACACAGGCAGAGGACACTGGTGCCCTCCCACCTTGAAAACTTGATCTGAAGTTGGCCTTGGCGCAGTCCAGATGTTCCAGCCACACCCCACTTGCGTCTCCACAATCCATAAGTTACAACCGGTCCAGGCTAGTTGGCATTCTGTGGATCATCCAGGTCCATTACCGGAGAGCAGTACCAAAGAAGCTGCCACGTTCAGAGGCTTGGAGTGGACTCTGGGTGTCCTATCCCTTCACCTACTGTGCTGTGTGGTGTTGTGTAGCTGTCACCCTGGCCCCTGGAGGAAGTTGCCCTGAAGGCCTCCAGGGCAAGGTTTGGATCTGAATGTCTCCCTGTTTTTGTGGAGTAACAAGTAGTGGTGTCCCCTGGGAGCTAGCGAGGGGAGGGAGGATTCCCTGTGGACCTCATTGTGTAGCCTTCTGTCCCCAGCAAGTCCTATGGGGAGAGCAAGGGCCCAAAGCCAAATGGAGTAGCTGGGCTCAGAGCTGGAAGGTGAGACCTCTGTCCAGAACTCCAGGCCTTGCATCCATGAAGCCGGGCTGAGAATCAGGAGACACAGGGGTGGACTGCGATCCTTCCCTCTGTTCATATCAGAGGTCCACATTCTCAGGGTCAGGTGAGACCCTTCAGGTCATACCAGGCCACAGCTATCCAGATGCTGATCTCTACCTGGGTCCTGGGGCCACCATTGGCATGCTTGGTATGTAAGCAGTGACCGACAGAGCTGTGCAGCATGGGGGTCTTGATGCTGTTAGCCAGAGAGGATGGTCGAGGCTCAGTTGGACGACCGTGGTTGATGGAGAGCTCACTGTCTTCTACGGGAGGCAAGGTAGGTTTGAATTGCTCTCAACAGGATCCCAGAATGAGTCCCTGCTTTCCACATAACAGCTTATAAGATAGTTAAAGAACTGTTTCCCTTCTCTCCACATCTCCCTGAATGATCTTTTCTCTCCTAGGCTAAATATCACTTTTGACTTAGCAATTGATTTTGAAGTACTTCTTATGTACCAGGCTCTGAGTGAGGTGCTAGAGAAACAAGAATTAATAAAATAGACATGTTCCTTCACCCAAGGAGTTCATATCCAGCATGGCATTATTCCAAGATACCTCTCCCTTTGAATATAGGAAGATCTGCAGGTCTGGCTTGATCAGGGCAGAAGACAACAGCCCTGCTTTGCTTTCCATACTTCCATCAATGTCTGTGTGAAGCTGGACAAATCACTTAACCCCTCTCAAGAATAACATGTGCCTTCTTACCTCTCAAGGTTAACATCTAGAATCTGACATAAATTTGGTTTTTTACTTTGTTACAAGTAAATGCAAGGTGTTATTTACCTAGCATTCCTTGGAAACAGAGGCACAGGAAGAGAAAGATGTTGATTTTGGTGATTCTCTTATGACAGTAATTAATGTACCTTTTTGGACAAAAGGGTCATCCATTCATCAAATGTACTGAAGTGGTTGAACACCATAATCATTGAGTATTTATTTGGACAATGTATATTGAGTGCTTGCTGTGTTCTGGGCTCAGTGCCAGGGCTGGGGTAGACACTGGGGGTGAACAAAAGAGACAGGGTACCCCATGAAGCTGATAGCCTATTCAGAGACATGCTTTCAACAGTTGTCCCCGATAAATTGGAAGGACATTCTTGATGGGTGCTATGGAGGAAAAGAATGCAGGGTGATGAGAGCCAATATCGGGGCAATCCCACTGAGAAGGGAAGATGGGGGTCAGGCAAGGGCCAGGAGCTGAGCCCTGCAGAGTTCACGGGTGAGGGCTGGGCTGGGAGGGAGGTCCTGGCAGAGGGAATTGAATGGGTGAAGGCCCTCAGGTGGGAAGGGGGTTTATGCTCTAAGAAACTAGCAGATAGCGGTGGGCAGAGGGCTCGGGGGAGGTGTCAGGATGGGGCGGAAGAGGTGGATGGGGCCAGGTCCAGCAGAGCAGAGCAGGCCTTGGCATCTCCGGCTGGACCTAAGTATAGGCAGGCAAGGCCCTGGGGCTGAGGGATGCCGAGGCCTCATCGTTGCTACAGGTATCTGTGGCCGTCTTGAGGCTGCTGGCCACCATGTTGATGGCAGCCACTGTCCCATGCCTACTTACTCCCCTGGGCCTCCCCTCTGCCCTTTGTGGGAACAGGACTCATGCTGTAGAGCAACACCTGCTGGCCTCTGACTCCCTCTCTGGACATGACTTTCCAGAGCACCTCCTGTGGCCAGCACAGTGCCCAGCCCCAGCTGGCTAGATAGGACTGGTTTCTGGCTGTGATGATGCCATGAACTTGGTGCGTGACCTTGGGCAACTCTCCTTCCTCCCCTGAGCTGCTTGGGATTCACACCTGTCTGTGTCTAATAGGTGATCCTAACTCTGCATACTGCAGAGAAGGAGGGGGCAGAAATGAGACTGCAAGTTAGGAGACGGTGGGAAAAAAGGGTCCTTGCCAACTGCAGGGTCAAGGAGACAGGAAATGCGCTGACAACCCAAACCTGCCCTCAGATCATCTTCCACCTCTTGCTTTTGCCTCCCTTTGCCAAGGTCCCAGGCAGCCTTTACCCACAAGGTACCCACCAGCTGTCCTTCCACTGGTGAAGAAACAGGGCCTCCACAGCAAGTGAGTTGCCCTAGTAGCTAGCTTGTTGCCAAAACAGAAGTTTGAACGCCAGAACCCCAGCTCCTGAGCTCACCGTCCACCACTCTACCTCCTGACCTTGTCATTTCTGCAAAGCCCTTGCACACCTGCTGTGCTGTTTGTGCATCTGTGGCAAGGGGAGCATTACTATTCTCATTTTGCAGATGAGAAAGAGAAGTTCACTCAAGGTCATCAGCCAGGTCTCTGGCTCTGGGCAGGTGATCTTGCCTTACTCTGGTCCTGGAACAGTGTGGAGTGGGGATCCCGGGAAGTGTGTTAATACACGAGTGTGTAGGGGGCCACAGACACTTGTGAGCTGTAGCCCCTAGTGCTGGTTTTTGAGGACTTGGCAGACTCCAGGGAAACCTGTGGGCTGTCACTCTGGGTTTGATATTGTTTCTGTTGCTTTGATACAATGTTCTGTTGAGTGCCTGCCATTGGTGCCCTTTGGGGCAAAAGTGACATTTTTCTGTGTTTAAAGGACTGAATTACTTCTCACCTTTCCTCTACTGTTTTGCCCGCAGGGGAAAATGAGTCCTGCTTTTCAGGCTTTCTGGTTTCTGGAAGCACCCTTTGCGGGCACCAGGGGCCAGTTGCCTTGCAGGTACCTCCCCACAGACAGCATGTGTGCCTGCCCCTTCTGGCACAGCTGCCTGTCTGTGTGCCTCACAGGGTGTTGAGGTCCTCAGCAGTCAGCCAGTATCTTCCTGGCCACCATGCAATGACAGGCTCTGGACTAGAAGGAACAGTGTACAGGAATGTCTGTCCTTCAGTGGCTGATGGCCCAGGCTGCCAGATGATCCCTCAGCATGCCAGGTGATGATTTATCATGCCAGCTGCTCCAGGTGACCAGCTGAGGGAATATTGCAGGTAATGAGAGGCTGTGCCAAGTGCCACAGCAGGGAGCCTAGAGGTCAGGGCTCTCAGCCATCTCGAATGTGGGGGACCTCGGGCAGGTGCTTTCATGTCTTTGAGCCTCACTGTTCCCATCTGTGAAGTGGGTAAATAACAGCCCTGTTTTGCCTACTTTGGAGAATTGGGAAAGGAAATGAAATGAGAGACCCATGTGCTTTAGGAACTACAAAGTGCCAGGGACTCCTGACCCCTCTAGCCCCTGAAAATAGAGGCACAAGTTTGTTTTGTCTTTCTTCAGTTCCTCCCCACTCCTTCCTTCTCTCCCTCCTCTTCTTCATTCCCTCTCTCCATCTTTTTCTTTTTTTCCTTTCTGCAAATACCTATTGGCTTTCTTTCTGATGCAAATAGCATAATAAGTCCGAGTTGGAGGAGAGAGCAGGGGACAAAGAAGGCCCCATTCGACCCTTTAAGGAATTTGAGACTAGTTCGAAGCCAGATGTCACCAGAAGTGTGGTACAGAGTAGAATGTGGTGCTTCTCTGCCAGCTGGAGTTCTGGACAGGCTGTGTTGGGGGCTGAATCTTAAATAAAAGGTGGAAAGGGAGATGGGCAGCAGGAGGGCAGGGCAGAACTGGTTGGGATCCCTGAGCCCAGCATCCCAGAGGGAGCTCGCTCTGGGTGGCTAGAGGAAGCGACACAGGGACCCACAGAGGATGCTCACTGTGCGGCTGCTCTGGGCTGATGCTGGACCAACCTGGGGGCCCATCAGCCTCCTCCCTGCAGCCCTCTGACTCCCACAGCCCCTGTGTGGCTCCAACATGAAATGACATGCCAGGGGCACATCCTATCTCCCTCTAGGGGAGGAGCAGAGCAGTGGGTCAGGGAGCTCTGAGGCTTCTGGGCTCTGCCCAGGGGAGATGCTTCAGGCAGGGCTTTGGATTAATGAATGAATGAAAAAGGGATGCAGAAAAAAGGAAAGTGAGGAAATAAATGAGAGGAGATGACAGAGGACAAGAATACAAAAGGAAGGAGGCGGGAGGAAGGCACTGTACCAGATTAGGCTGGGAGGAGGGAGAACAGGGTCTTATTTGAACAGATCGATACTCTGTTCAGCGTGACACAGGCCTGAACATCATCTGGGGAAATCCGTGCGATTGTGTTATTGGGTCTCTCAGTGTTGTGCCGAGTCTCCTGGGACATTGGCGCTGCGTCTCCTCCCTGTGCTGCTGGCCTCCCCCACACAAAGGCGGGGGAACCTGCTGTTGGCTGTCCTGGGCTGGCTGTGACAGGGCCCAGGTCACTGCCGGGGAAGTGACTTCTCAGGCTCCAGCTCAGCCGCAGAACTGACCTTCAGGCAGTGACCCTGGTTTGACCGCTGGCTGGAAGTGAACCTTTGTCAGAACTGGTTGGGATCCCTGAGCCCTCAGGCTTCTCTGTGGTAGCAGTTGCTCTCGCTTGGAACTAACCAGGGTGGAGACACTGATGCCCTCCTCTCCAAGAGGGTTTCATAGGAGGTCCCTAAGGCCTTCCCCAGAGGGCCTGGCCTTTTATGAATGCAATGTATTTGTCTTCTGCACAGGTAACACCTCCTGTTTCAAAATTTATCAGTTATAAAAAGAGGTGCAGATGAACACCATCTCCTGGTCCCCGCTTCCTGGAGGAGACCAGCGATAATCAGTTTTAGTGCAGCTCTCTGGAGATGTTCTGTGCCTCTATGAGGAAAGACATGTGTATTCTTTCCCTATGCTTTTACGTTCTTCCACAAATTGTCGAATAATCTGAACTCTGTTCTGCTTTGGCCTTTTTTCCTCTTTAGCTTACTTCTGTGTGCTTTGTGGAGCAGGAAGTGCCTGGGGTTCCTTGTTGTGACTGCATAGTATTCCACTGGGTGGCTGTGCCGTCACTTATGTAACCTTCTTTTGTGGATACACAGGTTATTTCCAGGCTTTTGCCACTGTTGCCAGTGTTGCAGTAAATGACCCAGCACAATTGCCATGTCCTTGGGTTCAAGTGTATTTAGATGATGCTTTTCCCCAGAGACATAGACAGGCCTGGGGGTAAAATGGGTGGGAAAGAACAAGTTCCCTGCCCTTCTCATCCCTGCTGGTTCCCCACGCAGCTGTAGGGCTGCTTCAGGGCAGGCTGGGGTGAGGGTGGGGGCATCCTGCAGGGTGAGCCCAGGAAGGACAGGATGGAATGTCATTCCCCCTTTGCAAGTCACCAGGGCTGGCATGATGGCACATTCTTAGCCCAGGTGAC
The DNA here is from genome assembly GCA_004024805.1 of Geosciurus inauris. Lineage (NCBI taxonomy): Eukaryota > Metazoa > Chordata > Mammalia > Rodentia > Sciuridae > Geosciurus > Geosciurus inauris. The sequence continues at coordinate 36,783 of PVHX01009173.1, forward strand.
CCTCCTCTGACTACTGGAGTTCAGAGGAGAAAGCTGGTCAATTCTGCTTCCAAGATTTTGTCAGCCCAGTATGGTGCTTCATGTCACCTGCAAGGGTCCCCTCCTCTACCAGGAAGGCTCCCTGCTCCCCCAGCCCATGTGCCAGCATCACCCTCTATCTGGCTGCCCTGCAGGCTTAAGGCTGCTGAGGGGCATGTGGGGGCCACTGTAATTCTCTGCCCTGTCATCTCTGGATTTGATCCTGGCTGTACCAATTAGAAGCTATGTAATAGGTGCTAGTGATTTTTAAAAGTCTATTTAAAAATAATGTTAAAACATTAAATGTTCTAATGCTATTTGAAATGTAAGGCATCACCTGTGTGGGCTTGACTCTGGGTCAAGGGATAGTTTGGATCAAGGAAGGGCATAAGGTAGAAATCAATTTCCAGAAGCTCTCATCAGGGCAGCCCCGAGCATCCCCAGCCTGTAGGATGTCAGACTGTAAGGGCTCTGGGAATCTGTCCTGCCGCCTTTTTGTTTCTCAGGTGAGCGTGACCATCCACCTGGCTCATTAACCACAGAGCTGGGCATGGGCAGAGGGGTGGTAAAGGGTCATTTCAAAGATTAGAAGTACAAGCTCCTGGGAAGGCAGGAAATTCCTAAACACAGCTCAGTGAGAAGCAAACACAGCCTACATGGAGAAAAGAGTGATTTGCTGAGGACTAAATCATAAAATCACAGACTTCCAGAGATGGTAAGGGAATTCAGGAGTCCTGAGGCTGGCAAAGGTGCTGGGAGGGGACACAGGTGCTGGGCGGGATACACAAAAGACAGTGACCTTCACAGAGGACTCTCCCTCCCAATTTGCATTATTTTTATTAAAGCCCTAAATCAGTGGTGCTAAGTAGCTCCTGATTTAGCTTCTCATAGAAGTGAGATTTAGAACCAGTGGGACCACGCGCTGTTTGCTGCTGGGGATGCAGCTGTGACAGACCTCATATGCCTTGGGTTGGCCTTCATGGTGCCACACAGTGGCAGCAGCCGTGCTGCATAGCCAGGACAAAGATTAACTTTGAAGGAAAGTTAACCCTCTCCATGGGTGGGCACCTTCTGTCCCAGCCACACCCTACCCGAAGCCACGAGTTCACATCACTGTCTATGGCCTGCTTCAGATCTTAATAGGGGAAAGTCTCTGGAAAGCTTGTCATGTGGAATCAAAAGGAAATGTGGGTTGAGAGCTGGAAAGGGCAGACTCAGCACCACCGTGTGCAAGTTCCAAGAAGGCAGAGACTGCAGCTCAGTGAAGCGAAGAGCTTTCTAGTAATCAGAACTGTTCCTGACTGCGAGGGACCATGTTGATTCATTTGCTCATACATTCAACAAATGTTTATTAAGCTTATTTGTGTCAGTACCATGCTGGGCTTGAGAGAACAAGGGCGGGGACGGGGGAGGGGTGTGGGGGGAGAAAGAGAGAGAGAGGGAGGGAGAGAGGGAGAAACAATATCCTCCTTTCAGAGGCTCCTGGTCCAATGTTGAAGACAGTTGAAGAACCAGTGACCTGTGACTCATTTCAGAATGGGGTGGGACAGGTGCTAGAGAACACATATCAAGAAATCTAAGCCGGGTGCCATGGTGCATGCCTGTAATCCCAGCACTTAGGGAGGCTGAGACAGGAGAATCGCGAGTTCAAAGCCAGCCTCAGCAACGGCGAGGCACTAAGCAACTCAGTGAGACCCTGTCTCTACATAAAACACAAAACAGGGCTGGGGATGTGGCTCAGTGGTCAAGTGCCCCTGAGTTCAATCCCCAGTACCAAAAAAGAAAAAGAAATCTGGGGATGGCTTCCTAAAATAGACAATATTTGAAATGAGACCGGAGAGATGAGTCAGCCAGGTGAGGAGGAGGCAGTAGAGGAGACCAGCACATGCAAAGGCCCAGGGGTTGGAGAGAACCATTCTTACTTGAGGACATGAATGCAACTGAGTGAGGCCAGAGCTCAGTAGAGAATTGGCATGGGATATGGAGAAGGGCTGCAAACACTAGATGGGTGGCAACAATGGAGACAGTATCATTACTTGGCCCCTTCTGCCCCTAGGTGCTATGGTTCTGAGTGTCAGCTAAAGTCCCTGAGTTCAGTGTTTGAGGGTCAGGTATGGGCTGCCTTCTCCTAAACCAGTGATATCTCTTTCTGGGACCCTTGCTGGAAGTACCCCCTGCCAGATACCTTGTAGGCATCATCCCATTTAGCCCTCCTAACCTTTGATTCAGATAATGCTACTAGTCCACGTTTGTAGATGGGGTACATGAGGCTTCCCAAGAGTGGGCTATTTTAACTGACACACAGCTCACTAGGTAGAAGCACCTGGACCCCAACCCAGGCCTGTCAAACCTGAAGTTCAGGTGCTGAGCCACTTCTGTGTGCTCGGAGCCTTCCTGCTGGAGGGCAGACGGTGGCCCGGTCCGCCTCTCCATCTTCCCACCACCACCTCCTTTGGGGGTCTCATGGGTGCTGCAAAAAGAGGCTGCTACTTTGGGGAAGGTAAGTCGTAAGGCAGAAGCAGGGGATGAGTTTTTAAACCAGAGCTCTAAAAAATGCTTGACAAGCCTCATGTTTTGCTTTCCTCGTAGGTGGTAAGGATCAATTTCCCAAAGAAAAAAAAATCAATCAGTTGGAATGTGTCTTTCAGGAAAAAGTCTGGCATCTGTCAAATGGGGAAAAAAAGACCCAGAAAAAGATTTTCTTGGGTCGTGTGCTAGGGGTTGCTGACTCAGGCCGTATGTTCCAACATCATTAACAAGTTGAAAGCTGTTGTTCCTTGCAGGAACATGGTATTGGTGGTTTGAACAGCTCAGCTGGGAAAATCCTCTACAAAGCGAGGAAGGCTGGGGGTGCCGGGAGCAGGCTGGGAGCAGACCTGGGGCCTGTGCATCTATTAAGGGAATTGCCAGCAATGCTAGGCTTTTAATCAGGCCCAGTGGCAGGAAGAATCGCTTTATGCAGGAACTTGATAGGAATGTTCTGGCAAGTTGAAAACTTTCATTGGTAAACCATTATTAACAGTTGAGCCATATTGAGGCAAGTCAGGCTAGTATCTTGGGGTGATTGGTAGAGGTACAAGGAAAGTCTCCGAGAAGTTTGTCATCTGACTTTGGCATTTGATGACAGATACCCCCCAGGGCTCCAGACTGGGACGGAGAGGCCCAAACCCCGGCCGTAGTCCTTTCTGTTGGGCTTTTCTGGAACATTCCTTTCTATTAGTTGGAGTCACTGGACTTTTTATGAAGAGCATTTTGCTGTCAAAAAATGGAGGGAAGGGAAGACCCTCTGCAGATTCATTCATTGAACATGTTTATCAAGCACTGTTGTGTGCCAGGCACTGCGCTAGGTGCTGGGGCATAAAGAGAATGGAGAGGCCATGCCTTTCTTTGGTGGAGTTGATGGGAGATGGACTGGTAGGACTGCCGTGCCACTGGGCAGGGAGCAGGGAGGGTCCCAAACCATCTCGGGCCAGGGGTGGGCAATGCAGTCAAGGGAGTTTCCTGGAGGAAGTGGTATTCAAGTTAATGTGAAAGATAAACACAAGTAAGTGGTGGGAGAGGGGGTGTGGCTGGAGTTTCTGGCTGTGTGTGTGAGTTCCCAGTGTGTGTGTGTTGGTGGGGCAGGGGGGCAGGGAGCCTTCTTCACAGTGGAAGACACTTCAGTGGCACTGAGGACAGCTGAGTGTGCAAACTGGAGAAGTGAAAGGGCAGATGAAGGGAAGTAAAAGATTTGCAGACTTTCTGCAGAGACCCTGAGAGGCAAGATTTCCCTGGTCTATAGCAGGGCATGGTGGCTCACACTTGTAATCCCAGTGGCTTGGGAGGCTGAGGCAGGAGGATCATGAGCTCAAAGTCAGCCTCAGCAACTTAATGAGACCCTAAGCAATTCAGTGAGACCCTGTCTCTAAATAAAATATAAAAGGGCTGGGGGACTGGGGTTGTGGCTCAGTGGCAGAGCGCTTGCCTAGCACACATGAGGCACTGGGTTCCATCCTCAGTACTGCATAAGAATAAGTAAATTAAATAAAGGTATTGTGTCTATCTACAACTAAAAATAAAGGTGGGGTGCTAGGGATGTGGCTCAGTGGTTAAGCACCCCTGAGTTCAATCCCCAGTACCAAAGAAAAGATTTCTCTGGCCTGTTGTTCCGTTGTGGAATTCCATGCCTGGCACTCAAGTGGTGGGTGCCCAGGAAATACATTATGAACATCCAATTGAGTGTCACCTTCTCTGTAAAGACCTCTCTATGCCTTCCCCTGTCCCCTTTCACGTGGAAGAATTGCCCACCCTCTGCTGGGACCCATCCTGTACCCTGAACTGGCTGTTATTTTAGCACCAATTACATTTCAGTGCCTGGCTTGCTGGCTCACTGAGCCAAGGAAGCAGTAACTGTGGCTTATGGTGTCCTCAGCATCTAGCACCATGTCTGGCACGTAAGTGCTTGATAAATGCTTTCGGAGTGAGTGAGAGCTCAGAGGCAGGGAAATGGATTAGAAGAACTTGGAAAAAAGACCAGCTAAGTTCCCAGTGCCGGGCACTGTTCTAATCAGTCTGTGTGCATTAGTGATGTAATTTTGCAGCAAATTTAGGTGGTACGGAGCCATTCTCTCTATTTCAAGGGTGAAAAACTGTCTATGCAAAGTTAAATAACTTGCCTGAGGTCACACACTAGGAAGTGGCAGAACACAACCTTGAACCCAGCCCATCGGGCTTCCAAGTCTGTTCTCTGATTTCCTCAATGTCTTGGCATGGCAATTCTGAGTGCTGCCCTGTTCCCCTGTGCAGTTTGCTGGAGAGTATCTGAGAGTAGGACTGCTCCCCGTGGGCCCCAGACTCTGCTCCTTGGGGAAGGGATCAAGGACAGGCAGGGGGAGGATTCACTGCTCAGGAGGCTGGAAGGAAGGGGAAGGCCTGCCCTTCCATATGCTGGATCTCTTTCCATAACCCCTGTCTTCAGGGCCAAGCTTGATAAACCCAGGAGGAGCTTGATAAACACTTGCATGTGTATGTGGGCATTTGCACACATGAGAAGAGGTTGTGTGGAAGCAGGAGGGATTCTGGGTGCCCAAGCTCACATTTCCCCCTGAAACACAACCAACAGGCATAGGAGAAAGAGTCTGGCAGCCGGAACAGTGGCCAACTTTGGTTCTATGCTTCTCCTCTGTGAGAACCAGAAAAGGAAAGTAGGGTATGCATGGTTCTCCCCACGTAGATTATCATCCTCCAGCAGGCTGCCCCTGGCCTACGTCTCCTCCTTTCCCGCCCCATCCCTGCACCTCTAGTCTACCCCTCCCTGCCTCAGGGAATGGGGGATCCTTTCCGGGCCTAATTCAGGCCATCCTATCATCCTCTGAGCTGGAAATGAGATAAGCCTAAGAATTCTCTGGGGCTGTATCATCCCAGGTCCCCTGCCCAGTTTTGGGAAGAAGAATATAGTAACAACACACACACACAAAAGTGGAGAGGAGGCAGTAATTACACCAGCCTCTGAATCCGGGTACTTTGCATGGTTTACTTGCTATTTGCAACAATGCCGAAGTCAATGGCTATTTTATAGATGTGGAAACTGAGAACCAGTGAAGCTGCCCAAGGATACGTGGCAAATCAGTGGCGGAGCCAGGGCCCTGGCTTTTAAGTGGTGCTATGCTGCCATCAGAGACTAATGCCCAGCAAGGACATCTCCTAAGTGAAGTTGAGTGGCTATAGGCCACTCAGCAGATTGGGTGGGGGTGGCGCCTGCAGGACCCTGGTCCCCAAACCAGGAGAGTGTTGGGTGCTTAGTGTCCTTCTGGTATATCATCCCTGCAGATGAAATGCTGCTTTTCTAAAATTGTTCATGCCTTGGAACCAGATGTGGTCATAGCAATTTAAAGCCAGTTCTGGACATGCTGAAAAGAAGGGCCAGCTTTTTGGACTCTTCCAGAGTGTGGAGGGGACTCAGGTTGGTAATTATGAAGGACAGAGTGATACACATCTGATGAATTGTTTTAGAACTCCCCTTGGAGATTCCTCGAGTCCCCCCTACACACACACACACACACACACACACACACACACCATGGGCCATGGACTGTGTGACCTTGGGTATGGCAGAATCACTCATGCTAAGCATGTAACCTCAGAATTGGCACTTGGGCCCACTTGGATGTAGGTCATTTTATTTCTAAGCTGACTCCAATGACAACCTGATCTGAGGCTCCTGCCAAGAATGCTAATGGTGGGCTGATCAATGTGCCTTGGGCTCTGGGTCTAGGGGATGCTCCAGAAGCCATATGCCATAGAATTCTGGGAGGTTGACACCTTGTCCCTGACCCCTAAGCCTCTTGCCCTCGCTAGGTATCAGGCTAGTTGGCCAGGGAGCCTGGAAGTTGTCTTTATTTATCTTGACCTTTCCATGTGAGTAATTTTTATAGTTCCATTAACTAGTGAGCCCATTTGCAAACTGCCAAGCAAAATGTATTACCACAAACACCTCAGGGACTGGTGGGTCATCTCGAGTGGAATGCTAATAGAACTGAGAATTGATTGGGGCCCCCATGTGCGAGGGTCAACAGACTGGGTCACTTTGGGTCAGGGAAGGACCTGTGTTGTCTCAGCAGTTTGCAGAGGAAATCCCAAGTCTGGCTCGCGTGTCTTTGCTTGATGCCACACTCAGCATCCTGGATCCTGCCTGCAAGCTCACCTGCCCCAGTACTGATGTCCTGGCTCATGGTCTGCACCGCTGTGCACACTTGTTCCCACACCAGCCTCCTTAGGTGTCGGGGATTCTTCTCAAACATATTTTGAATCAGCAGGAAAGCAGCAGCTGCTGCAGTAGGGCTCTGACACCCCAGAGCTGGAGGGAATATTTGGATCCCATCATTTCAGACACATAGACTGAGGCTCACTGGAGGGAGAGGCCTCAGCTAAGTTCTCACAGCAGGTCAGTGACAGAGCTGGTGCTGGAACTTCCTTCTCTCAGCCTGTGGTCCACGGGAGCCTGTGGGTAAGGGCAGGCCTTTCAACTGTCCACGTGTGAGTCCACACCTCGGGGTGGCCACCAGATCAGTTAGGGCTGTGGCAAGAAACATTGGTGCACTGAGGAAGACCACTGAGGGGTGCTTAATGACAGGTGGTTATTTGTAACCACGTTAACAACTGAGGAGAGACTACCATCTCTAAGTCCAGGAAACCTTCCCAGAACCTTTAGCTAGAAGGACTGTCCTGCCCACTGCCTCCCCTTGGGAGGCACCCTCCCACCTGCTGCTAGTGTTTCCCATTGACCAAGCCCATCCAGAAACTGGAAGCCAAGGAAGCCCCATAACACCATCCGTGCAGGTCACTTCCCAGCACAGGAAGGTGGAGAAGGTGGAGGGAGGTCTGGAGAGGCAAATGGAAGAGATGGAGCACATTCATTCTCAAGGGGTCAAAATTTGTTCTCAATCTGATTTTATGGAAGGCGAGATGCACAGGGTACTGGTGGCATTTGAATTTCATGGGAGGGAACAATTAAGAAAAACATTGTCTAAAAACCCTGCTGGGGAGGAAGGGGCAATAAGGAACAGAAGGTTGGAGAGTGTGGATCTAGCACATTCCCTTGCTAACTGTGTGGATTTGCCCTTCTGCGGCCATTTCCCAGCTGGGTGTTGACAGCCAGCTGTACGGACCTCCAGGGTTACAGAGGGCCATGTGCACTTAGTGCCCAGAAGAGGAAGGACTTCTCATGTGGCCCTTGTCTCTTTCACTCACCATGGCTTTTAGCTCACTAGAGATGCTTTTGGCACCCCTGGGTCCAGCCCCTGCATCCTGGATGCAGTCTGTGCTCTTGACCACCCTTGTCCTGCTTCTCACTGAAAATGCTTCTAGCACGCCAGGATATTAGATCAGGACCGGGGCAGGAGGATAGAAGGGGCTGGGGACTGAGAGCAGCAATTCACATTTCTCAGTGGGCCTGGGAGAGGGGGAGTGCCACCTCCAGTTACACAGGGGAGCCTGCATCAGGGTCCCTGCCCCGAGAGCAAATGGACACATGGCAGTGGAAAGAGGGGCTTGAGGAAAGCTCTGTGTGGAGATATAGGAGGGAGAGGAGGCGGCCAGGGGGCGGAGCCCCAACCCAGCCCCGCCCAGTTGTCAGTCAGAGTGGGATCTGGGCTCAGAAAGAAATTAGGGGACTCACCACTGTAGGACAGCTGTGTGTAAACCCTAGGCCCCTGTGGAGGGGCTGCCCACCCTTGGCTTCCCCGGGGTCCTGGTTAGGAGTAGACTGCCCCAGCCCCAGGGAGGGTCATGGGAGCCTCACCTTCATCTCCCCTCAGGCGACTCTCCCCACAGCACCCCTAGCGGCTCCCCATCAGGTGTTCAAACACACAGTGGCTCAAATGTCAGACACAGTATCTGAGCCTCACGTAGTCACTATCAATATTTCAGGCTTCAACACTGTCTAAACAACACCTATGAAATATGATGGGCTGAGGTTTTAACAAGCAAATAGCATAGAAATGATACCAGGATGATGAGGAGCAGAAGTGGGCGGTGAGGTCTAGAGAGGGACACCAACGGCATCCCTGGGTGCAGGCCAGCCTTTGTGGGATGATTGTCCATGTGCAGGGTCACCAGTGTGCTGGACACGGGTCTGAGTTGGGGTCTATATCTGTAGTCTGGCAGGTGATGCTTGGCAGACTGTCTCTCAGGTGCCTGGAACTTTGGAGGGGACCATGGAAAAGGCAGTGTAATACAGAGCTTGCTCGAGGCATCCAAAGGCCATTCCTTGCCAGCGAGAGAGAAGATGCAGGAACTAGGCCAGTGGTCCAGTTCTCTAGGGTCAGAGAGAGGGGAAGGCAGCAGGACACTGTGTGGCCCTCCTTTTCAGACTTCCCTCCCCCCTCCCTCCAGTTGATCTGACCTCCCCTCCCCTGCAGGTTACCCAGTATGTCAAAGTAGCTCCTCTGGCCTCTGTCTCCTGCCCTTGCTGGCCCTCTTGGGGACGAGCTGCAGCACCCTATGCTGGCTACTCTGGAGTGGCTCCTCCAGCCCCTGAGCTGCATGCACCAGTGTAAGAGAGACATCAGGCTGGTGAAATGCAAAGGTCCTGGTCTTGATTGTCTCACCTCCCTCCCCCTTCAGAGGCCCTGTTTCCGGGAGCCTCATCCTTGAACTTCTTTCCTGGCTGAGAGGCTGCACACTGTCCAAGAGGTCACGGACACTCAAGCCTCAAGTTCTCCATGTATAAGGTCAAGGGCTGTACGTGATTTTCTCTGAGGTCTCTTCCAGCCCTGACACTTGGCGGGTTCATGTTCATGATTTACTGTCTGCTCTCACCGCTCTGGCAGAGGCCCCAGGGATCAAGGTGTTGCTCTCTGCAGTTGGAGGTGCCACTGAGCTAATCTGACAAGCTGTAATGTAAATAGGCCCAGCTGTGGCTCATGCAGGGCCTCTACCTATGGGGTGAGGATGGGGGACAGCAACAGTTCCCAAGGCTGGAAGCTGGCTGGGCCAAGGGGCTGGCATTGATGGGGAGCCAGAGACTGGACACCTGGTGTCTAGTGTGTGCTGGATATATTGATCCATTAAACTTGTTTGGAAAGTCCAGTGGGAACAGGGGGAGCCAGGGTAGTAGTAGTGATTAGTTGGGCTCTCACTAGTGGCCAGGTGAGCAGCTCACTGTGGCTCTAAGTGGAGCTGGTACCTGGGGTCAGGGTCTAGCCTGGTTCTCAAGTGAAAGCTGGGTTAGCCATTCCCAGGGCTCTAGGCAAGCAGGATCTGGTGCTGTAGATTATCTTCAGCACCAACCAGCACCCTCCCTGAAAGCCACTTATACAGAGAAGGACTCCATTGCCAGGCCTTTCCAAACATGTCACCTTGCAAGCTTGCTGTGGACAGACTGACTCTAGACCATTGAGCCCTGGGGCATCTGAAATGGCTCTCTTGAGGCCTGGGCACATCTAAGGCAACACATTTAAGGTCAGATTCTATGTATGGTAGGGGCCAGAGGACCCCGCACCAATCACAAAAAAGGCTTTGTTGTCTAACCCAAGAGTGCCCTCCCAGTGAACATTGGACCAGGTGGGTGGGTATTGGCAGGTCTGTCGCAGCCCCTGAAAACTCAAGGGGCCACCTATTCTCCCTGCCAGGCCAAAATGGGCAAAGAGAAGGTCTCTAGTTGCTTTCAGAAAAAAAGCCATTCATCTAGATCCCATCTGGGAAATTGACAGGGTAGATGATAGCAACTGATTTCCTGAGCCTTCAAAATTGGTGGGGGTGGCAATGGGGGTTTTCTCTAATCCTGCACCAGTGGATTAGAGGTGGGGCAGATCTCTCAGGAGCAAAGGATGACCTTGAGAAAATGTGGATTCTGTCAAAAGAAGAAAGAAATAATCTCCCTCCCTCACCCTGCTGTCAATAAGCCTCCCTGACGCTGAGCAGTGGACGGAACCTTTGCTTGCTGCTGCAGCCTCCCGGCTCGGGAGCATTTGACTGTGTGATAAGAAATTGCCAGGCGCTTTCTAATTACAATTATCATCATCGTGGATGTCTCTCTTAATTACTTTCTTATAATTAGCTGTTGCTTTTTCCTCAGCATTTGTGTACTTTGCAGATTTGCTGACATTTGAGAGCCCCAAAATAGGGACAATTGGGGAGGGGGGCAGAAAGGTGGGGGAAAGGTGCCTGTTCTCTTCCAGCAGCCTGGTACATTTGGGCGCCCTTGCAGAAAGAAGTTGAGGCCAGAGAAAGAGAAGGAACAGGTGATTGACTGAGCAGATGGGGCAGGAGCACAGTAGTGAGACTTAAGGACAGAGGTTTGCAGAGTACTCTATAGGATTAAGCCTATGGAGGGGCTAGTTTTGAAAAGCCACTGAGGCTACCATTTCTTGGGCTTGGGTTTCATTTTAGGAAGTGAAACTGGACAAGCACACTCTTGTTAGCTCCATTTCAGAGCTAGGCAACTCACGCCATGAGGAGCTTGAATTTTTTCCCAAGTCAGCAATTTGTCCTGAGCATCCCTGGTACCAGGGAGCTGTGAGCAGGTGGGTTTTGCTGTTCACCCAGGGTGTTGGTTTTCACTGTCTGTTCTGATTATTTCTCTCTGTCTCCATGCCCCTCAGCCCTATGTACAGAGGAGTGCGTGCATGGCCGCTGCGTTTCCCCGGACACCTGCCACTGTGAGCCCGGCTGGGGAGGGCCCGACTGTTCCAGTGGTGAGTCTGGTGTCTCTGAGGGTCAGGTGGCCCTCTGGTTCTGACTTGGGAGGGGGCTGGAGTATGTGCATGCTTGTCCTTGCGTTAGGATGGGGTGACTCAGGATGGGCAACCTGAGCTGGCGTGAGCCGCGGGGGATGCAGTTCACATGTGGTGGTACTTGTGCGGGTGCAGGCGCCAGGGGTGTGGGGGCAGTGGTTTGTGGGGGTCTATGAGAGCATGTGTGTTGTAAGTATAGGGAATTGTGGGGCCGTCTGTACTACTCAGACTTTGGATGGAGCACCTCTAGATGGTCTCTGAGGATTGAACTCGGGGTGCTGCCCGACAGTGCAGGCTCTGGAGGTTACTGTGGTCTAGGTCTGCTCCTTGGCTTTGCTGGTACACAGGCTTAGTTTTTGGGTGTCCACAGAGGCATAGGGGCTGATTCATGAGACTGGTGAACACTGAGATGTCTCTGTGTCCCCGAAGGTAGGAGAATGGGACACTGTGGGAGCTGGTCATTGTATTCCTGTGTCTCTGTGCATAGATGGTTCATATTCTCCAGGGAAGCTTCCTGGTGAGTGTGGAGTGAGGAAGATGCTGTTGGGGCTGACCCGGTGACCCACAGTGGCCTGGGGTGTCATCTCTACTGTGGAGCTTGTCACCAAGAGGATGAGGTGCACCTGGCAGCTACCTGGGGGATTCTCTTCCAAGAGCCCAGTTGAGGACAAATCCTTCCCCTCTCTACTAATTTCCCCCAGCGACCCTTTTCCATGGCACGCTCTGCAATCAGTCAGTGGTTGCTTAATGTCACAGTCTTATTTGATTTTCAAAAGGCCGGGACTAGTGATGAAGCCCAAATTCCTTCCTGCTTTGTTCTGGGGTAGAGTGTCTTTTTGGCCAAGCTGATCCACTAGCCCCATGATTATCCATAAGCCCCATGATTTACCCATCTTGGGGAGCCACCTCCATGTTCCCTATCCCATACTGACTGCGGTGGTCATGACCTGGACAGAGCAATGTTGAGTCCACACTGGCCTCCTGGAGTGAAATTGTCTACTTATTGTCTTTTTTTCCAAAGGCCTCAAGTGGAGCCTCCCTGTCCTCCCGGGGTCTGAGAACATGCCAGCCAAAGCAAGGCCATTGGGTGTGTGATTTAGTTTTGAGTCTTGGTGATTATCTTGGCCTAGAGAACCCAGGATCCACTTGGGGGTATCCAAGAGACCCTGTCTAATGTATGAAGACTCCCCAGTGTCTGTAGTGGTCCCCAGCTTTCACTTGGTCCACTGCTTTGAGGTGAGCTGTCACTGAGAAGAGGGCCAGAGAAGGAAAAGTAAACCCGAGGGACATTCAAGTTAAAGACATGTTCAACCAGTTTTTTTGTGGACTAGACTTAGAAGACACACGTTGGGTGACATGTCTGAGGGCTCCCCCCTTGCCCATGCCTTGTTTCATGTAACTTGGCTTACCATGAATCTTTGATGAAGTATCTAAGTTGGATTTGGAGAGCCCTCCTGGGACAGTCGGCTGCTGGCTCACTGCCAGGGGGCAGCCTGTTGCAGACTGAACCGCAGCCCATGTCTCAGGGACCCCGAGTGCATATGAATCACCAATCAGTGCAAATGTGTTGAGTGCTTGTTTCTGCTCAGGACTGTGCCAGGCAGTAGGATGGCCCTGGAGGGCTATTCAGACAAACTCCATGTCTTCTCAGATTTGCTGTCTAGCATAAGAGATGGGATGCTGGTGGCACATGAACAGGACTAAGATAGGTCTTGCCCCCAGAGTGAGTTTACAGAGTGAGTTTACCAGATACACAGGGAAGCAGCCCTGTTACTTAACAGTGCAACACTGGGCTGTCTAATTGACCCCCAGTGCAGTCATCAGACTGAGTGCCCAGAAACCCACATGCTGTTTCCTCTCCATTTGATCCACCTGTGTGGGCTGAAGGGCCTCCACTCCAGGGTCCACTCAAAGGCATGTGCTACCGAACCCACAGGAAGTCCTAAAAGATGGATTCCGGCAGCACTGGATCAAGGGAATCCATAGGTTCTCACCTGCAGGATCTTTCAGAGCACTGAAGATTTAGATGCCCTCCCAAGGGCTTACCAACCTCTGCTTGCATCCTTCTAGTGGTAGGGACCTCACTGCTCCTGGGAGGCACATTCTGACTGGCAGTCTATGCAGGGGTTGATTTCCCTTCTGTGCAGTGCAGATCTACCTCTGGAGTTTCCTGGTTAGTTCTTACTCATGCTAAAGGCCAGGCAGGGTGATGGATCACCAGGACCTTCCTTGCCACTCCAGTTTCTCTACAGGAATTCATTGGACAAGGCTGCAGACTGTGTGTACACAGTCATCTCAGAGCAGTTGATAATCATTGCTGAGGAGGCTCAGAAGAAACCAGGGTCCCTTCCAGGGTCAGCCTTTCAGGTGTTAGAAGACAGCCCTCACCTCCCTCCCCCAGCTTCTCTTCTACAACCTGCTTTGATTCTCTCATGACACCACCTGACCTGCCTTCCTGTCTGGTTTCTTCCCAATGCCTGTGGCCTTTATTATTCTTAAATATTATTTCTAAGTCTGACCACATACCTTCAGGCTTGGTCTGAGCAATGGAAAATAATAATGGGGATTGCTACCATATATTGAATTTCACTATGTATTAGGCCTTTGCTTATCTACTCATTTAATCATCACAGCAAACTTATGATGTAGGAATTATTATTAGACCCATTTTATAAATGAAAAGGTTAAAGCATAGGTTCAACAACTGGGTGCAGAGGTGCATACCTGTAATCCCAGCTACTCAGGAGGCTGAGGCAGGAGGATCTAAAGTTTGAGCCCAGTCTGGGCAATTTAGTGAGATCCTCTCAAAATTTAGAAAGGGTTAGGAATGTAGCCTACTGGTAAAGCACCCTGGATTCAATCCCTAGCACCCAAAAAAGAACTTCCAAAGCTAGTAAATGATGAAACTGGGACTATCACTCAAGCAAAAATCTAGGTCCTGAATCTGAACTCTTTATTATTATACACTCCTTCCTTCTGGATGCTCAACTTCTGTTGATACGGTCTAAGATTCAAATAGATATTTGATGTGAAAACGTGATTGCTCACAGGGGAATAAGGGATCTACCTAAAAAATATGGCCCCGAGATATGGTTGTGGAGAAAGAGAAATCAGCCACAAAACACATATTGTGATCAGGTTTTCTCTAAGCAATTTGAGCTTGCTTGCTTGTTATTGTGCAATTTGATGCCCATGTTCTGCAGTGCCTTAGGGTCTCTACAGGGCCACGTCCCTGGGAACAGTTGTCTCAGTCGGTGCAGTGAATGTCTGTGGAGGCCTCTGAATGGGGTCTGTACATATGACACCCTCGCAGAGGAGCTTAGCTTGTTTTTTCTTTCTGATTCTTAAGCTATCCCTGTTCATGGTAAAAAGAAACATCACTGGGAGGCTGAGGCAGGAAGATTGCAAGTTCAAGGCCAGCCTCAGCAACTTAGTGAGGCTAAGCAACTAAGTGAAACTCTGTCTCAAAATAAAAAAAGGGCTGGGGATGTGACTCAGTGGTTAAGCACCCTGGATTCAATCCCTGGTGAAGGAAGGAAGGAAAGAAGGAAAGGAGAGAAGGAGGAAGGGAGGGAGGGAGGAAAGAAGGCAGGGTCAAACTGCATGGAAATGGCAGGCAAAAAAGGTGAAATCCACACACCCAGAGGTAACCACTGCTGGGGTCTGGGTGCTTCCCCACCCAGACTCCAGCATCCATCCATGGTTTCTCCACACATTTGCATGTAGAACCAGTCTGGATCACATGTATGTGCTAGTCTATAACTTGCTTTTAAAATTCACCTTTAAGTCATGTGCTCATTTCCTTCATCAACTTTTAAATTTTTAATGGCCTTATAAAATTTTATCCTATGATTACCAAATGTGTTTAACCAGTCCCTTGTTGATGAGCATTTAGGTCATTTGTGATTCTCCACTATTATACACCCAGCATCCTTTACCCAAGAATCCTTGTGCCTGTTGGTCTCAGAATTAAGAACTTCTCACAGTTCAGAAAGTATGTGGTGGCCCTGTTATTTGTGAGCTACCCGCCCAGGATCTGGGTAGCACCTTGGGTAAAACAGTAATATTTCTAAAGTGACACACGACTGATCAGTTCTAGTGACATAAAGATGATACATAACCTCAAATCAGTTCCCTGTAGATTTACCTCTACATGAATTCTCATGCAGAACTTCAAAAGTATTTTTTGGACATTTGAGAGATTTTTGGATCACGGACATGTGGAGAAGGCCCGTGGCTCTGTGTGAAAGACTACAGTCGTTCTTCTTGTGCATAAAAGGCCCACGAGATCCCAGTTCTTAGGATAACTTCCTGGAAGTGGCAGGGAGGGTTATATAGATACATCATCCTATTCCCTGCCCCCGCCCCGCCCTTTTGGCTGCCAGAGGATTTACGACTTTGACATTCTTGAAGGGGGCAACTCTAGTACTGAGGTGAGGGTGGGCTTTTCATTCTTTTACAGACTTATGACCCCACACCCTAATTTCTTTAAGGCCTTGACTAATTTCTTTCTGCTCCATAAAAGAAGGCAGACACGTCAGCTTCATGGATAGTTCCAAGCTGCTAGATGGACCAATACAGGGAAATGGAGTGGCCGCGTGCTTGGTCATAAACCTCGATCCCATATAATAATGAAGAGTAAAAGGATGAAATGTCAGTTTATACTGAATAAAGACGACAGAGTGACTCTTATTAAATTGCGCTAATCTCACAAGTGGAGATAAAAAGAAAAGAAGTTTTCCTATATTGAATATCTAGCTTTTTAAAGTAATTAGGAATATTAAAGCACTGACAATGATTGAGATAGAAACATTATTCATAACTTTTATTTCCGTACTGGGCAATGATCCAGTATATTTCATTTATGAGGTTTAAGCTGTAAAGAGAAGGACGTGAGCCAATTCCTAAATTAAATATGCCCTGTTAACTTTTATAAACGATACCCAAGAATTAACTTGGAAATTTAAGCTTTCATTGTATTATTTCATTATTGTATTTCCTGGGTCCTGCTTTTCTGCTCCCATGGTGCTTTGCAGTTTGGAATGGGATTTTGGTTTTGGTCTCGGGGCTCCCAGAAGGGCTGGGGTAGACAGAAAGGGAAGGTGCTCCTCCATTTCCACACTGAATAGGAGAAAGCATGGGACAGGGAAAGCTCAGCAGTGTCCTCCTGTCAGGTGACTCCTCCCCGCTCCCCAGATGCTGGGCCAAGCAGGACTGCAGCCAGGAATTACACTGGGCCACCAACAGTGGCTCCTGCCAAGTCCAGTGTGTTCTTATTTTGAATGATGTGGGGACCCTGGGCTGACTTGGCTCTGACCCACCTTTACAAAAAAAATTTGTTTTTGGTACTGAGGATTGAACTCAGGGGCACTCAACCACTGAGCCACATCCCCAGCCCTATTTTGTGTTTTATGTAGAGACAGGGTCTCACTCAGTTGCTTAGCACTTCACTGTTGCTGAGGCTGGCTTTGAACTCACGATTCTCCTGTCTCAGCCTCCCAAAGTGCTAGGATTACAGGCCTGCTCCACCGTGCCTGGCTCCATCTTTCCAAACTAAAGCAAAACATTTACCGGCTCAGAAATATGCCCATACTCCTAGGCCAGCCTGGGACCTACTAGGTCAGCGCTTCTCAGACTAAGGTATATGTTTGCTGGAGACTCACTTTTTTTTTAATTGCAATAAAATATTCATAACATAAAATTTCCCATTTTAACCAGTTTGAACCGTACAGTTCTGTGACATTAGTACATTCACGTTGTTGCGCAACCATTAACCATCCTCCATCTGTAGAACTTTTCGTCTTTCCCAACTCAAACTCTGCGCTCACTAAACACTAACTCCTCATTCCTCCCTCCCCCGGCCCTGGCAGCCACCATTCTACTTCCTGTCTCTGGGAATCTGATGACTCTGTACTTTATATAAGTGGAATCACACGGTATTTGTCCTTTTGTGACTGGCACATTTCATTCAGCATAGTGTTTTCAAGGTTCATCTATGTTATAGCATGTCGGAATTTCCTTCCTTTTTAAGGTTTAGAAATACTTCCCTATATGTAGAGATCACATTTTGCTTATCCATTCAGCTGGCAATGGACATTTGGGAGGGACACTTGAGTTGTTTCTACCACAGTGAATAATGCTGGGTACACATGTTTATTTGAATGCCTTCTATACCCAATCTTTTGGGTATAGAAGCAGAAGTGGAATTTCTGTATCACATGGTAATTCCATGTTTAATGGCTTGAGGAATTACTGTACAATTTCCTCCCACATCACTTTACATTGCTACCTGCGGTGCATGAGGGTTCCAGTTTCTCCACGTCTTTTCCAACACTTGTTATCTTCTTTGTTCTTTTTAGATATAAATGACGCTAGAGTATATTTTGATATATTATACATACATGGAGGATCCCATTCTTTTTAAAATTTTTTTGGTTTTTGTAGTTGTAGATGGACAGAATGTCTTTATTTTATTTGTTATGTGGTGCTAAGGATCAAGCTCAGTGCCTCACACATGCTGGGCAAGCACTCTGCCACTGAGCCACGCCCTAGCCCCCTGAGGATCCCATTCTTGTGGTTGTATGTGATGTGGAGTTTCAGTGGTTGTGGATTCATATATGAACCTAGGAAAGTTATGTCTGATTCATTTTACTGTCTTTCCTGTTCCCATTTCCTCTCCCTTCCCTTAATTCCCCTTTGTCTAATCCACTGAACTTTCATTCTTCCTTCCTCCCCCCTGTATTGTATGTTAGCATCCACATATCAGAGAGAACATTTAGCCTTTGGTTTTTTGGGGAATTGGCTTATTTCACTTAGCATGATAGTCTCCAGATTCATCCACCTACCAGCAAAAGGCAATAAGGTAATTCTCTTTAAGGCTGAGTAATATTCCATTGTGTATATGTACCACATTTTCTTTATCCAGTCATCTGTTTAAGGGCACTTAGGTTGGTTCTATAGTTTAGCTATTGTGAATTGAGCTTCTATAAACACTGATGTGGCTGTGTCACTGTAATATGCTGATTTTAAGTCCTTTGAGTATAGACCGAGGAGTGGGATAGCTGGGTCAAATGGTGGTTCCATTCCAAGTTTTCTGAGGAATCTCCACAGGGCTTCCATAGTGGTTGCACCAGTTTGCAGTCCTACCAGCGATGTATGAGTGTGCCTTTCCCCCACATCCTCACCAATATTTATTGTTACTTGTATTCTTGATAATTGTCATTGTGACTGGAGTGAGAGGACATCTCAGCAACACTTGTTATGTTCTGATAATGGCCATTTTAATGGATGTGAAAGTGCCTTGTGGCTTTGATCTGCACTTCCTTGATGGTTCTTGCTGTCAATCCTCTTTTCATGTGCTTATTGGCCGTTTATATATATATCTCCTTTAGAGAAATGTCTATTTAAGTCCCTTGCCCATTTTTAAATCAAGTTGTTTGTTTTTTGTTGCGTTACGGGAGTTCTTTACTTATTTGGATATTAACCCCTTACCAGATACATGATTTGAAAATATTTTTTCCTATTCGGTGGGTTCTCTTTTCACTCTATGGATACAGTATCCTTTGATACATAAAAGTTTTTATTTTGATGAAGTCCAATTTAATAATTTTCTCTTTTGCTGCTTGTGTGTTTAATGTCCTATCCAAGAAATCATTACCAAACTCAATGTCATGAAGTTTTTTCCCTATGGTATTTCCTAAGAGGTCCATAGTTTTGGTTTTTGATGGTCCATACATTTAGGTTTTTGATGCATTTTTGAGTTATTTTATTTTATTTGGTACCGGAGATTGAACTCAGGGACACTCAACTACTGAGTCACACCCCCAGCCCTGTTTTGTATTTTATTGAGAGACAGGGTCTCCCTGGATTGCTTAGCACCTTGCATTGCTGAGGCTGGCTTTGAACTCGTGATCCTCCTGTCTCAGCCTCCCCAGCCTCTGGGATTACAGGCATGAGCCACCACATCCGGTTTGAGTTAATTTTTGAGTATGTTTTAAGGTAAGAGTCTTACCTTAAGTGGTTTTTCCTACTTTTTCCTTTTTTTTTTCTTTCTTTCTTTTTTCTTTTTTGCATGTAATACCCAGTTTGCCCAGCACTATTGGTTGAAAAGACTTTAACTAGAGATGCTTAAAGCTACAGAGTTGAAGTTTTCACCATGTATCTCATAATTAATCTTTGTCTCTTAGATTACTATAATCCAAATTATTATAGAATGAAATGTACAAACAGCATTTATTGAAAAAAAACCCACCAGTGTGGTCATTTAAGCTTATAGTGGGCCTTTTGAGGCTCTGTCTCCAGGCCTCCCCAAGAGTGGCACTACTTTAGGGGTGAAAGTGGAGAAGCAGTGAAAAATGCAGGAAGACCACAATCAGAATCAGATCTGCCAGGGCTGGTCATGGTTTGCAAAGATGGTTGAGAGAGGTTCTATGGCTTGACGCCCTTTCTCCACTTGCACTCGGAGGGATTGTGTTCCATCCAGCAGGCCGGGCTGTCTGCAGTATTGCTGCCATCTGTGCCTGGACTCCTTGCCCCAGATTGCTATGGGCTCTGATCCAGCCCACACTACCCCATCTTGGGTGTTCCCAGGGCCGCTGTGTCTTCCCACAATGCCCAGCGCTGACCTGGAGATGCTGACCCAGAGCATCTCTGACCCCATGTTGCTGTGGCTCAGCGTTCTGCTATACTGCTGCTCTCCCCATGGACCTTCTCAATATCCACATACTCCTGGTTTGGAGTGCTAGGAAGTGTGGTCTGGGATCCCAGAACCTAAATTTCTGTTCATCAGGATCTCACAATTTAAACTCTCAAAAGCATTGAAACAATTGCGAATAGCCTCAGAAATTATCTGGTCTCCTCCATCCATGCACACTGGGGCCTAAAGAGAGGAAGAACATGCCTCATGTCACCCAGCCAGGTAGCATCAGACCTGTAATGTGCTCCTCGGTCTCCCCCATTCTGGTGCCTTTGGTCTTCCTCAGGATGCTCTGGGAGTTCAGAGGTAGAGTTGTTTAGAAGCGAAAGGTTTCGTCATTGCAAAGCAAACAGACCAAGTTGTTCCTTAGACTTTTGCACAGATGTCCTAAGGTTTGGACCCTCCTGGTTGCTTTTCTACCCAGCCCTGGAGGCTAGACCTATGGCTACCGGACAGGCCTCAGCACTGAGATTAGAGATTTCCAGGGAAGTCCACCCTGCCATCTTTCTTGTGGTACATGAGGGAAGGATCCCTGTGTCTGGGAGGCTGGGCA
Organism: Geosciurus inauris; assembly: GCA_004024805.1. Classification (NCBI taxonomy): domain Eukaryota; kingdom Metazoa; phylum Chordata; class Mammalia; order Rodentia; family Sciuridae; genus Geosciurus; species Geosciurus inauris. Next base: position 57,262 of record PVHX01009173.1, read on the forward strand.
CATTCTTTCAAGTGAACATGAGATTACAGCCTAGCAGTAGAGGACACCAGAGGACATCTTGCTCTGACAAGGTGTAGGATGTGGGTCAGGGTTCCAACCTCTGGCCCAGGCAGGTGAGGGGGCTGAAAAGGAGATGGATGGGCAGGGCTAGACTGGGTGGGAGTGGGCCCACCACCTAGGTCTGGGCCACTGTCAAAACCGTGGGGCTCCTTGCCAGCAGGGGAGTGAGGAGAGCCAGCATGGGTGGTGGGGGAGGGGAGGGAGGAAAAAGGCATGAGGGGCGGCCGAAGAAGGTGCCCGGGGCTGCGTTCCCAGTACATGCAGATGCTTCACAGAAATTATCTCATAATGTGCCAACAGCCTGTGTCATTCCATTTCACAAATAAAGGGATCAACACTCAGGGAAATAGAGTCACTGCTGAGAGTCAACGACTACCAAGTGGCACATCTGGGATTAGAACCAGAACTTGTTTCTTCCCAGAGCTTCATCTACCTCTGGGGACATGGTAGTTATCTTAGTCAGTTTGGTTTGCTATAACAAAAACTCCACAGACTGGGTGGCTTGAACGACAAACATGTATTCCTCATGGTTCTGGAGACTAGAAATACAAGGTCAAGGTACTGGCTTATTTGGCTTCTAGTGAGGGCCTGATTCCTAGTTTGCAGAGGCCACCTCCTCGTTGTGTCCTCATGTGGTGGAGAGGGAGATCATCTCTTTCATCTTCTTTTATGAAGGTTCCCATCAATCCCATCATGAGGGTTCCACCCTCGTGACATTGTTCCTTTCCAAAGGCCCCAACCCCACACACCACCATACTGGGGGTTAGGGCTTCAGTGTATAAATTTGGGGAAAACAAACCTTCAGCTCATAGCAGACGTCCTGCACTGTCGTGCACAGGAAAGCCGTCTTCTAGTTCCACCTCTGTCTGGGCAACTCTGGCTAAGTCTTTTTCTCTCTGTGGTTCTAAGTTTTCTCATCTGTCATCTGAGAAGGTTAGCATGAATCTTCCAACTCAAAAATGCTGGGATACTGTTTTGGGGAAGTCAAAATCCAGGACCAGCTCCCCTAAGCCAGGACCCTGGTGGCCTTCTTTCTGAGGCCTGGTGGAGTCTCCTCTCCTATCCCCACATGTGTTCCTCCTGGAGTCTCTCTCTTCATTCCCCAACCTAGAGAGGAGTAGGGAGGTGGAGCAGCCATGTGGGGTGGCCTCATGACACATCCTTTCCTCCCCAGGTGGAGCTCCTGGTTGCCCAGGTAAGGCTGCTGCTCTCCTAGAAGGGGGTATGCAGAGGGCACCATGCCAACCCGGAGGCCGCAGTTCTCTCAAAGGGTGTGTTTTTCATTACACTGAACTGGCTGTCAAGGTTAAAGCAACTTCAGATGAATCACCACAAAGCAATTACACTTGCAGTTCCCCACGTGTGGCTCTGCCCAGCCCAGGGCCCCTTGCAGGGCTGCCTGGGCTGCCTTCTGCCGGCATCTGGTGTGCCTGTGGGCCTCCCCAGAATGGAGGCTCCATGTCGGCCCTGTGTGTGGGGGTGCAGCCACTGTGACAGAGACAGAAGGGAGCTGCAGACGTGCAGCAAATGCTTTTTCAAGGTCTGTGAGCAAGAGGAGCTGCTATTCCCCCCAGAATTCCAATGTTAGAATTGATAAAAACAAGGCTTTGATTGCCAGGCCATTGGCCTCAGTGGCTCCATCCTTGAATCCGTATAATGCACATCACTGACCACTTTCCAGAGGCCAGTGCTGCCAATGGTTCAGGGCTAAAGGCAGGGCTCAGGGATGAGGAAGGAGGGCAGAGCCCCATTCTTAGAAAACTTGGAGCACAGGCCAGAGCATCAGCACAGAGCCACAGGGGAGGAGGGACAGGAAGGAAGTGGTGGCTTCTGTGTGAGAGGGACCCAGAGACCCAGGAGAGCTGTCATGGGAAATAGGGGAAGGAAGGAGGCAGGCGCAGCTGTGATCCCCACATTAGAAGCAGAAAGTGAGGCACAGAGAAAGTGAGCTTGAGGTCTTGCCGCTGGGTCTTTCTCATGCTTTCCACAGGCCACAGAGTGACAGATGTGGGAACAAACTTAGTTAAGAGGAGCACATGATAGAGGCTGGAAAATACCATGGGGAGGGTTCTGGTGCTGAGACCTGGGCGCCTGGGGCTGCAGGGGAAGGACAACAAGAGAGCAGGTCCATTGGCCTCCCTGCCCGTCTTTCTGCACTTAGCTATTGCCATCCCATGGGCCCTGCCTCCCTCTCTTTGACACCACAGCATTGGTCGTGCTCTAAGCCCGAAGACAAGGTTGGTTTGCCCCTTCCACAGCCTCCTTCACGGGGAATGAGAAGGAGCAGATTCTGAGGGTGCACTGCCCTCACAAGGCCCAGCCTATTGTCAGGATAAGGATGAAGCCGGGTCAAGGGGTGGCCCATGGAGACCCCAGGACACAGGATGAAAGGCATCTGGTCCTCCTCACCCCTTCTCTGCCAGTCATGTTCCTGCAGTGGTGCCCACCAGGGAAGGAAGAAGACCTTTCCAGACCTCTTGGTTGTCCCCAGGGAGCCCAGGGCCTAGCTCTGTGCTCAGCCCCTGTCCTCAGGTCCTGGGGAGGCAGCCATGGGCGGAGGGCCAGGTGGAACCACTGCTGTATGCCTGGAGAGTGAACAGCCCCCCAGGGTTCCACCTCTTCTACCTCTGCCTCTCAGAGCCAGCGAGGTACTGGAACAAGTTGTATGTGGGCCATGGCAGGTGTAGCCTAAACAAAGTCAATTTTTGGACTTTAGAGAGCCAGAAAGTGGATAGCCTGGGGTCTGTGGGAGCTGTGTGTTTGCAGGGGTGTTTTTGGTGGAGGGGAGGCATACACTCTGCCCAAATCAGCTCTGGCCATCTGCTCCCTGGGAAGGAAATTAATAAATAAATGACACTCAGGGAGTCTCAAGACTGGTGAGGGGGAAGGGGTGGGAGAGCCCGCCTAGAATGTGACAGAAACGGAACAGAATGGCAGGAGGCAAGCTGGCATCGTCATGTGGGGCTGGCAGCCAGTGCAGGCACCTCTCCTCAGCCCCACACAGGCATAAAAGGACATTGCGCCTCCCCCTACCTAAGCCACAGCCTGCGCTTGCAGGGGCGCATGGGCAGGGCCTCCTGAGGGACCTGTTTCTGGGGGAGGGAATCACAAACTGGGACTCTGCTGGGGAGGGGAAGGAGGAGGTGCAGCCTCTCCTTGGAAGAGGAGAGGAAGGTGGCTCTGTACCCAGGAGTGTGGGCCAGTCCTAGACAGCCCTGGGTGTGCCTTGTGCTGCTCAAGGGGACATATGACAGCCTGTGTTCATCCTCCCACAGCCCAGGAGGTGGGGCACTAGGACTCCTGCCCTGTGGGTGAGGCTGAGGCCCAGGCAGCTTAGTAAGTCTCCAAGGTCACTCGGCTGCACCAGAATCTGAGTTCTTTGGGCATTTTTCTACTAGAAGGCAAGACCGTGGAGGAGGCTGATGGGGAGGTGGCCTTTGGGTTTCACTCCTGCTTAGAGATGCTCTTCTAACTCACACGCAGCACTTGCTCCCCACCTGTCCTATAGGAATTCACCATTGTCATCCCCATCATCCATCTAGGAAAATGAGGCCCACGGGCACACTGTGGGTAAGTGGCAGTGCCAGCATTTGAGCCAAGCAGTCTGGTTCACTTTATTTATTTGGTTTTGGTATCAGAGATTGAACCCAGGGGTGCTCTACCACTCAGCTGTGTCCATCCCCAATCCTTTTTCTTTTTTTATTTCAAGACAGGGTCTCCCTGAATTGTTGAGTCTGGCCTGGAACTTGCGATCCTCCTGCCTCAGCCTCCCAAGTGGCTGGAATTAGAGGCACGAGCCACCATACATCACGGGGAGAACACATTTGAAACCGCCGTCCCTCCCCAAACCTTCCCACAATGCCCTGGGACTGTGTCATTTCCCACCACCCACTACCTGCCTGCGGGGAAGTGCCCCTGCTCCTTGGCCAGGCCTTCAAGGTCCCTCGGGAGCTGCTGCTCATTCCCACCCCCACTTCCTTCTCCCCTCAGCCCTCCTTCCTTCATGGTCCTGTTGCCCTTTGTTTTCCAAACCAGCTGGGAAGCCACCTCTGTTGTGAAGCCTTCCTCTTCCCTTGGCTGTGCACACGGCCCATGTGTTCCTCGCCACCCTGGAATTTGTGTTTGCTCCCTGTCACCTCCTGTCCCCTGAGACTTTCTCTATGGCAGAATCCAGGTAGTACTTGGCCCAGAGTTCCTCCTGCTGCCAGGCATATGGTGGCGCCCAGCATGGGTTAAGAAGGATCCGGGGGATTTGCTCTCCTATTTGATCCCATCTTTCCTTCTTCCTGGATGATGCCCTGGTGGGGGGATGGGACTGGGGAAGAGGGTGGGGATCTGTTGGAGGCATGAGTGAAGTCAGAGCCATGCCTCTTCACTTTCCAGAGCTTTTTACCTTACACATGTGCTCGAAGGAATGCAATGGGAGGCCATGGTCCTTCACAGGAAGCAGGAATCTCATTCAGCTTGAGAGATGAGAAAGATGCCAGGGAGATGGAGGAACCAGAGCCCCAGGAAGGATGCAGTTTGAGGTGTCAGTAGTCAGACGTGGAAAGAGAGGGCATTCCCAGCAGGCAGGCCACATAAGCAAAGGAGCAGAGTGGCGAGCAGGTCAGTGCGGATGGAGCAGAGGCTGCCAGAAGACTGGGAGCCAGGCTGGACCAATGGGCCGAGCAGATGGTGTGGTGCCCTCACACCAAGGCCGGCGGCTCCAATGTGGCTCCATAGGCCATGGCAGTCCCTGAACGTGCATTTCACATCAACTAAGTCTGCACAGCTTTCCAGTGGGGTAACCCTCTGATCTTCTCCCAAGTTACCTGTGACCAGGTCTGGGTCTAGGTATGAGGAAAGAGGGGACACTGGAGGCCCTGCATACCTGGCCAGTCCCTTTTGGACCAGCTGGACCATGTTCCCTTTCCCCTGTTCCTGACCGGAGGCTATTGAAGAACATATGGCAGGCTGTCTTGGCATTGGGTGGGTAGCAGATTGGATGGAGGGAGCCCACTGTGATTAAGAGTTGGTGAATGGATCTGGGCAGGGGGTGACCCAGAGAGGCCAAGTTGGATGTGTCCTGGCCTGACACCCTCTCTCCCTGGCCAGATCAGGGAAGGCAGACCTGATTGTGAGTGTGATGTTGGGGGGTGGCACTTGGGACAGTCCAATTGCCCAACATCTCTGACTTCCAACCCACCCTTTCAGGGGCAGCCCTGCCTTCCACGTCCAATCCTTAGACCTCAGTGGGTCCCCAAAGCAGACAGCCACTGCCTAACAGTGTTTTAGCAGCAGGGGCAGCTGCAGAACTGGGGGAATCTGTCACCCTCTAATAAGGGAAACCCATTCTGGCAGGCTGGGTAATAGGCCTCAAATTGAATAATTAATAAAGTTATAAAAATATGTCTTCTATATGGCCAGAATAATTCAACCCAATTAGAAGCAATTATTTCTTACAGTTATGCCACTCTATATTTTTTATGAATAGCTCTAGCAACAAGACAGGAATTTTAGGTTTGGCTGCCTGCTTGAGAAGTTCTGTTGAGATCAATCCTTCCCTATGGTTTCTTCCTGTTGAGGAACATCCATCTTTCCATCCATCCATCATCCCATCCATCAGTTTAACCAGCCATCTCCCTGTCCAACTTGGTACTGATATATACCTCCACCTGTCCATCATTCTGTCTGGCCATTCATCGATCTATCCTTTCATCTGTTCCTGCATCCATCTGTCCATCTGTTCATCCATCCATTCATTCATCAGACATTGCTGAGTTCCTCCATGTGCCAGACACTGTCTGAGGTTCTGGACATGTGGAGAAGGGTAAGACCGGCCTCTGCCCCTCTCCCAGGCAGCTCCCAACCTAGTCAAGTGGCCTTCAAGTCACAGAAGTGCTTATTCCTGTTCTTCTTGAGAGATCCTGCTGAGTATGACTTTTTGCCCTTCATCTCTTTTCCTCTATTCCAAGATATATGTGTAGAGATTTAGACTTAAACCTGGCCTTGAGTTAAAAATAGGCTCCTCTTCCCAAGATGGCTCAGCATGTTCCTCTATACTAGATAGTTTAGGGACCTGCTGGCTTTGACATATCCATCATTCTGGGGTCTCAACCTTTTATCAGGTAGTGATAGTGAACATGGGTTCTGGCTCTATCTTGGCCCCTCCTTTTGGTGTGACCTGGGACAAGACATTTACTTTTTCTTGGCCCATCTGCAAAATATGAAGAATCTCTGTGTCATTCATTGTGAGCTCCCAGTAATGGGAAGAGTCAAGAGGCTTAGGGCTACCTGCCAGAGCTCCGTATTTGCTTCCTAGAACACTGGGCACAAGTCTAATTCTTTCTTACCTTATAGGCATCCTGCAGGAAATCCTTTACATAACATCCAAGTTCTTTTCACAGTGAAAGCATTCTTCTGACTTCTCTGCCTGGACATTGAATCTTTTGTCTTACAGTGCAACCAAACCACAATCAATTCATTAAGTCCCCATAGAGCCCTTGCTGGAAGCCTGGATCTGTGCTGGCCGGCTCTGATATGATTTTTAAGTGAGTTGTTTTATGGTTACCAAATATTTATTAGGAGCCTGACATATGTAGATTACTGAGGATGCAGAAAGATGTAGGCCTTTACCCTGTCCCAGAAGGCCTCTCTAACATGGGTTCCCTCTTGCCTCATGGCAAATCAGGATGTTAGAGCTAGCAAAGGCCCTTTGACACCTGAATGAAGCAAAAAGGTAAGGTACAGGCTGGGGAAAGAAATTTTCAATACATATAATTTTCAAGGTTAACATCCAGAATACATTTTTCAAAATCCTACAAATCAATAAGATCAACCCAATTCAAACACTGGCAAAGAATATTAACACACATTTCCCAGAAAAAAGGATAATTTGATGGGTAATAAGCCTATGAAAAGATGCCCACCTCCCTGACGATCAAGGATACCCGAATCACAACCAAGAATTGCTACCACATCATACCAACAGATGAGGATAATTGATCTCTAATAATTCCAAGAATTAATAATGGTACAGACAAATGGATATTTTCATATGATGCTGGTGAGCATGTGAATTGGCTATATGATTTAAGGGAGAAATTTGGTAATTTTCAATAAAGCTGAAGATAATAGCAACCTCATAATACCAGCCATTTCAAACCTTTTTCTACCACAATCTAGATTAACAAATATGTTGTCTCAGTCTATACAAATACACACACTGATGTTTTAAAATCTCTTCTACTTAGTTTTTTTTAATGATAGTCATGACCTATTAGGTTGATTTCATGACTCTCCTCTGTGGTTGTGCCTGTGGTTCCCTCATCTCCAGCCTGTGCAGCCCTTAATCATTGTTTGTAATGGAGGAAATCTGCATTCAGCATAGAGGCCCCTCAAGAGAGAAATGGATAAATTGTAATATATTCATATAATGAAATCTCCACAGCAGTTAAAATGAATGAAGTAGTGCTTTACCTGTCTACCTGGATGAATCTCAAATATATCATACTGAGTGAAAAAAAGCAAGTTGCAGAGGGCTGTGTACATATCATACAGTATCATTTATGTATGTTTAAAAGTATGCAAAATAATGAATGTGGTATTTATGGGTATATTCATATGTAGTAAGTATATGGTGCATGCCCATAACCCCAGCAGCTCAGAAGGCTGAGGCAGGAGGATTGCAGATTCAAGGCCAGCTTCAGCAACTTGGTGAGGCCCTAAGCAACTCAGTGAGACTCTGTCTCAAAATTTAAAAATATAAAATAGGACTGGGGATGTGGCTCAGTGTTTAAGCGCTCCTGGGTGTAATCCCCATTACAAAACAACAACAACAACAAACAAAAAGTGGAAACGATACACATTAAAGCCAGGCTTAGGTTATTCCTGGGGAGGGAGAGGATGAGGAGGGACATGCATTGTACTCTGTAATATTTTACATCTAAAATTAAAACATCTGTAGCAAAAATAAAGAATGTTATGATTTGTTGGGCCTGGCATGGTGGCGCATGCCTGTAATCCCAGCACTTAGGGAGGCTGAAACAGGAGAATCGTGAGTTCAAAGCCAGCCTCAGCAAGGGCGAGGCGCTAAGCAACTCAGTGAGACCCTGTTTCTACATAAAACACAAAATAGGGATGGGGATGTGGCTCAGTGGTTGAGTGCCCCTGAGTTTAATCCCCAGTACTAGGGGAAAAAAAGGTCTGTTGGATGAATATACTGTTTCAATTTTCTCTAAACTTTGCAATATACTTGAAATGTTCATAGGCCAAAGGCAGAGGCAGGGAGCTCTGTCACCTCTTTCTCCACCTGATCAGCACCCAAATTATGTGAGGGAAATGTGCTAGTTTCTGCTCCACTCAGTTATTCATTTCATTTAGGTCAGCAAATACTGAGAGTCCACTATGGGTCTTCACACTTCACAGGAGTGAAGTACAAGGTGGGCAGGAAGTTCGGAGCAGGATATTACAAGCAAAAATTTGGAGTTCAGCAAGGACATAGGCTGCTCACCCATCTCTGTCATGACCAGCAAATAAACATGCTGCAAAGAGGAGCCCACATTTCAGAATCTGTGTCTCCCCAAGGAATGAGGGAATGTCCCCCTGAGTGGGCGAGAATCCAGTGGGGCCTTGAAGGATGACCAGAGATGGACTAGCTAGACACTCTGGAAAGGAGAGGAACCTAGAGCTCCAGAGAGCTCATGGGAAAGAAGAGGCGACCAGGCAGCCTCGTCTCTCAACTGCAGCACTGTAGCGAGCTGGTTAAGGGCCCAGGACAGTGGTGTCCAGGAGGAGATGAGATAATGGAGGTGAGAGGTGGGTCTAATTAATCATGGGTGTCTTAGGTGAGCTGGGGTCCCAGAAGCTGCAGGAGCCGGGAGACAACCTGCCAACTGAGGAAGGGCACAGCCCTGCAGGGACCGCTCATTCCACCACCCATCCTTGGACAAAGGCTCCCACAGGGAGGAAGGGCGGCAAGTTCTGCTCAAATCCCAGGCTGCAAATTTATTTGACCAGCCCCCAATAAATTCCTCACACCAGAGACCCCACCATTCATCTCAGAGTGGCAGGGCAGAGGCAGTGTCTGTCTTAGATTGCTCGGGGACACGGCCACATGTCTTGCTAGGAGGCAAGCTCCTAAATCCTCCTCTGACTTGCTCCCCTCCTAGTAAATCTGAATAGTTTAAAATAACTCCTTCTGACCTTGAGGCTGGTGCCAACTTTCTGCCATCCATCAGCCCTGGCCGGTTTCTTATTAAGGTTCTGCTGTTCCCTTGGAAGAGTTGCCACCTTAAATCAAGGGGCCGATAGGGCAAGGGAGAGACAGAGGACCTGGAGACAGCAGGGTGACAGCAAGTCAGGAAGATGAGGTTCCAGTGCACTGCTGGGGCAAACCAGGCGGCCTTTGGGGCCCTGGCACTGCAGCCTTCACGAGGGCCCAGGCAGGATGGCTGTTCAAGCCCTGCAACGCTTGTAAAGGTTGCCCCGGGGAGAGGCTCAGAGGGGAGCACCTTCCCCGGGTCCCCCTCAGTGCCAGCAGGGAGAGGGCTCAGGTGGAGCGGGCCTGGAGCACTGGCTGCTGTCATCACCTACTCGGGCATGCATGCCGCTTGTTCAGTAAATTTGTGTCCTGTGCTTCTTGTGTGTCTGCTCTAGGGACATGGCAGAGAACAAGCTGGTATGTGTTTTCATGGATAATCCTTTTAGCAAGGAAAACAGACAATTAATAAGCATGTAAATAAACAAGTTAACTTCAAAGGTGGTAAATGCTGTGGGGAAGACAAAACAGAGCGATGGCTCTAGAGTGAGTGAGGTGAAGGGATGGGGAAGGCCCGCAGTGGGAGGGAACCCTTGAGTCAAGATGTCATGTTGAGAAAGAGCCAGCCATGCAAAATTTGGGACGGGGGTTGGGACGGGTAGGTGTTGAGTGTTAACCAAACTTTTTTTTTTTTTTTTAAACTCAGAGGTGCTTAACCACTGAGCCACATCCCCAGTCCTTTTTATGCTTTATTTTGAGACAGGGTCTTGCCAAGTTGCTCAATCCTCCTGCCTCAGCCTCCCAAGCTACTGGGATTATAGGCATGTGCCACTGCACCAGGCTTGATCTGTTTTTGACTCAGCAAAACAAAATTCATTTTATGCAGGGGGGACAGTTGCTAAGCCAGGCTCTGTAGGGGATTTACAAATAGTATATAAATTCCTGCTCACACTACATCAGTCAAGTAGCTGTGATCACACACCATGCAAGGAGCTATGGAGCAAGCAGCTTGGGAATGGAGGCATCCTGCTGAAAGTTCAGAGAAGGCACAGGTCCCTTCCAGCCAGGATGAGCAGGAAAAGGCCCCAGGAATGAGCAGAGCACCTGAAGGGAGTCGTCTGGCAAGAGCCATGGGCTCTGTGAACAGCACCTGGGCCCAGTGGTGCTTATTTATTTTGGCAGATGTTGGTCCGGGGTGGGCCCTGTGTCCTATTAATTACTGAAGTGAATGGAGTTGTTTCTTAGAATGGAGGAATGCAAATGACACACATATTGCCTGATCAGCAAAAGAATTACTGGCCAGGAGGAACGCAGAGCGGAGCCGGCCCTCTTTTAATAATTGACAGTGGGGGGAGTCGGGGAAGTGGGCTGAATTCTTTTCCCTGGCTGTCACTGCCGCCAGAGGAGATCATTGAGGTTTCCCTGCTCTTCTGCATTACATGTCTCTTTGCTCTGGGTCACACACAGCTCTGACTGGGAACCAGAGCCGTGGATGGTACGGGTCACCGGGAAGACAGATCCTCGATGCAGCTTCAGGGCCTCTCTGGGGAGAGCATGCACCGCCCCACAGGCCTGTCATTGACAGAAGCAGCCTCCCTTCTCCCCCAAGCAAGGCAATTTGCTTAGCAAATAAAGATTAGCAGGCCAGACTTCCTGACTTGACTCTCGCAACAGAGGACAACCATGACCTGTAGTGACTTGCCACGTGGGTCAGAAGCTGATGGGCTGCTGCCTTCCCAGGCTGGCTGGCACCCACTGTGGGGACCATGGGCACTGGGGACACAAGGACAGCCCCTTCCCTCAGGGAACGTGGGGTCCCATAGAAACACAGGCAAGTAAGCCAGAGCGGGTGCTGGCGTCTACCTGTGTGCTGGTCCAGGAGAGGGGACAGGTCTCTGAAGGGGACCTGGGGTAGTGTTTCCATCTCCCCGCTTCCCCTACAGGGCTTGGCACAGAATAGAATGAAGAACATGGGACAACGTGGCCAAGTCAGATCAGGAGAGACCACAGCTGAAGCAAGGGACTGCCATCTTGCCCAAGCTCCTGAGCTGTGGGGAGAATAAGCTACTGCATATTTTTTTCTCAATTCTGTTTTGCCTTTCAAAAATTTCCTCTAAGCTTTGGTGTCTTCAACTGCTTGACCATACAAAAACCCAGGGAGGAACGTGGAGTATCACGAGCAGCGAGTATGTGGTGGGTTCTGGGCCTGGTGCTCATAGACATTGATCTCATTTAATCCTCCTGACCACCTCGAAAATTCTTCTAATTCAGTGGATGAGGGAGCTGAGAGGTGAAGCTGTCCAGGCTTCATGGCCGTCAAGGGGAGCAGCAGATTAGTTTGCAGAGAATTCACCTTAGCCCAGAACTATCCATTGAGCTCTGCAGGAAGTTAGTAAATGGTGTCCTACCAAGACCTCCCACCCCCAGCGCTGGCCTCTGGAAGAGCACAAGGTGACAAACCTCTCGGCCAACTGTTGTTGAACATCATTTTTACATGCTTGGTGATAATTCCATAGTATCTTTTGTCCTTGTCTGCGAAGTGGGCCTGTTTGTCACATCAGACAACCACCCACCCAGCCAGGGTGGGTTTGGGAGGTTTAGATTTAGTCACAAATGTGTGAGGATTGTGCCTTGGAGATTTCCGGAGTCTGGCTCTCTGGCTGTTCACTGCAAGCTCTGATTGAAGGGGCAGCGGGACCTGACTCTGGTGCCACAGGGCCCAGTCTCCATTTCTAAACCCCAAATCTTCTAGGGCTTTCTCTAATGCTGAGCTTCCTATGGCCTCCTGCCTATGGGGTAACTCAGGACTGAGTCTCTGGACAAGCTATCAGTGGCCTCAGAGCACAGACCTGCCACTTTCACTCCAGTCTTTCCCTGAATGTCCCCAAACTTCTAGGGTCGTATCCCATGGGCTGAGGAGAAGCCTAGGCGCTCTTCCTAATTAAAGCAGTTGTCTTAGGATGAGGGTCTGCGAACTATGGACCATGGGCCAAGTCAGCTCCACTTCCTCATTTTGTAAATAAAGTTTTATTGGAACACAGCCAGTCCATTTGTTTCTGGATTGTGTATGGCTGCTTTCTCACTACAATGGCAGAATTCAGTAACAGTGACAGGGACTGTGTTGCCTGAAACACAGAAAATATTATCTGCCCCTTTACAGAAAAACTTGCCAGTTTCTATCTTAGAACTTTTTGCTTCAATGTTCTTCTCTTTATGAAAAATATTAAGTATCTTAGAGATAGGATCACTAAACCTTTCCATAATCTTGGATAGTATTATGATAACAATAATCATAGTAGTAGCAGCAGCTGGGCTGAATGCTGACCCTGTGCAGGTTAAGAGCACAGGTTCTGGAATTAGACTGTTCTTTCCCTGGCTTCACCATTGTTCCAGCTGTGGGGTCTTAGATAAGATGAACAACCTCTCTGTGCTTTGATTTCCTCTGTAAAATGGAGGTGACAGCAGAACCTTCTTCAAGGGTTGCTGTATGGGTTGAATAAGGTCCCCTGGAAACTTCTTGAAGGATGCCTTAACAAATTGTTCAATAAATGCTGGTTTACTCCTTTAATCCTCATGCCAAGTCCCTTGGCCTTTACCTGCCCATCCACACTAGCTAGTGTGGAAAATTCAGAAACAGTTCAGAGTCATACATAGGGGCTGGGATTGTGGCTCAGTGGTAGAGTGCTGGCCTCGCATGTGGAGGGCACTGGGTTCGATCCTCAGCACTGCATATAAATAAATGAATAAATAAAGATCAATCAACAACTAAAAAAATTTTTTAAAAAGAGTCATACAGAAAGTTTTGGGTGAATCACTTACTATAAGGACTTCCTCCCTGACCTCTTCATGAACACAGGACCAAGCAGATATGAATGGTGGGGACAGTTGTACTTGTGATCTTTAAGTTAGCGGTCATTAACTTTCCCATTTTACAGACACAGGAGCTGAGGTTGAGAGAGGGTTAGAAGCTGTGAGAAGCAGGTCTCAGTCCAGAGTGATCCTGGAGCACCCATAACCAAGCACAGTGCCACTCCCTGGCCACTCTCACCAGCTGAGCCCTGCTTGAGGGAATTCATGAGGGAGGGGCGCCTTACGAGCAGGGCAGTGCTGTTCTACACCTGGGGCTGGTCGCAGAGGCCCGTGCACTGTCACCAGGGCAGGTAGGGACTTGGCTCAACTGGCTACCCAGTCTCCCTCATGACCAGCAACCCCACTACAGGATGACACCTTGATTAAGTGGACTGAACAGTAGATCAGCAGCAACTGGCCTCTTCTGTGTTGGAACCTTGATCATGACTGATGGGAGGGGTTCAGTCAATGAGCCATGAAACACAGGAGTGACATGACAAGAATCAGGATGCCAGGGCTTGAATCACAGCTCGGCCACTGACTTGCTGTGTGACTTTCCCCTCCAAGCTTCAACTTCTTCATTTTTCAAATGAGGATATTAAATGTTGATAGATCAGTGGTTTTAAATGGGGGGGGGGGGATCCCTCCAGGAAACACCTATGTTTGGTTGTCACTGCTTTGGGGAAGTCACTGCTGGCATCTAGTGGGTAGAAGCCAGGGATGCTGCTAAATGTACAGGACACCGTCTTCCACAAAGAACAATCCCACCCCACTGTCAATAAGGGCCACCACCGAGGAAGCTCGCAATCCACAAAGACCCATGCAGCCCTAAAATCTCTTCCTACATTTGTTCATTGAACACATATTTATTAGGTACCTACTGTATAGTAAGCAGGACAGTCCCTGCCCTCTCAGGACTCACAGTTTATAAGGACAATGATAACTATAAGAGATAACATTGGTGAGATGCTAACTCTGTCAGGTTCTTTCCATGACCTGGCTTAAAAACCCTTAGTCCCTACTACATTACTCCCATTTCACAGAGGAGGAAACTGGGGCCCAGTGAAGAATCTTGCCTAAGGCCACACAGCTAGTGAGTAGTGAGCGGTGGCATTGGGACTTTTTTTTTTTTTTGGTACTGGGGATTGAACTCAGGGGCACTCGACCCCTGAGCCACATCCCCAGCCCTATTTTGTGTTTTATGTAGAGACAGGGTCTCACTGAGTTGCTTAGTGCCTCGCCGTTGCTGAGGCTGGCTTTGAACTCGTGATTCTCCTGTCTCAGCCTCCCTAAGTGCTGGGATTACAGGCATGGGCCACCGTGCCCGGCTTGGCATTGGGACTTTTACCACAGAGCCTGTGCTCCTAGCCATGCCTACCTTCCATTGCCCCAAACAAATAAGTGCTGTGGAGGACCGCTACGGGCCAGCCCGGTGCCACCAGAAGAGAGGCAGCCTGGATTCTCAGACCCTGCGGACTCTTTATCATGCAAACCGTTTAGCGAACTGGAAAAGGGGCCTCATGACTATAAACCAGCTGGTAATGACCTGACAGGCAAAGGGGATTGGAGAAGTGTTAGGGCCACGGAGACATTAATCTGCTTCCAGCCACTGCCGCTAGAAAGACATTTGTTAGAGCAGTTGTGGGAGCTATAAAGGCTCTTTGGCGGTTGTCCCCCCCACGTGGCCTGCAGTAGGCAGGAAGGGGCTGCTCAGGGCCCAGGTGTTTTACTCTCCCGGCCACAGGCACACACTTCCACCTGCTTCAGGTGAGATGCTGCTGGCTGAGGGGGAAGATCCTGGGTGGGACTGCAGCAGGAGAGCAAGATCAGTCCCTTCTGTGACCTAAAACAGCCCCAGGGTCTCCAGCAAGTCCTACAGTTGCTCTGGGCCTCAGTTTATCCATCTGCAAAACGGAGACGTGAGGATTTATTTCACAGCACTGTCGGGGATTCTGCCACAGAACTCTTCAGCATGGTTACGGTTGGTGGCTGTCATGGGAGTCAGAGCTGCTGTAGCAGTGTACAGGGATGTCATCAAACATGAGACCCGGGGTTTGCTCTCAGATGTAATCAAACATTAGAACTGGCCAAGACTTTATAAATCTGTCTAGTTCAACTCCCCCATGGAATAGGGAACAGCGTCTGTTCATCACACACTTAGTACACATCAAACACTGTTCTGAGCACTGAGTTTCTATTGACTCAGTTAATCCTCACATCAAACCTGTGAGTTAGAGATGAGTATTATCCTTATTTATAGATGAGGAGACTGAAGCCTAGAGATATACCAAGGTGGTCCACCTGGTCACAGGCAGGCTGGCCCCACCTGTGACCCCTGCTCCGTCTTCATGCACAGATGAGTACTGGGGTCATTTGTGGAGTGGCAGGCAGATGGCACCTCTCCCTCTGAGTGGGGGGTCTCCACTGCTCCCTGATTGCTGAGGCCACAGGTGTCCTCTGATCTTGGTTTGCTGCAGAGTTGGTGCACAATGGTTGGCAGTTGTGGGCTGTGACTTTGGGGATGACTCCAGGTGTGGTCTTCCCAGCCTCATGAGGACCTAGAAGTCTGGGCAGTTTCTGTCACTGGATCTGGTGTGGAGACCAGCTTGTAGCAGGCCTGCTTCTCTGGGTCACAGGGACAGAGGTATCACTTGGGAGCAAGCCAGTGGGGTAGCAGAGTGGGGCCACCACAGAGAGGCAGAGAGCCGGACACCAGGGAAGGCCACTCTGTGCTCAGCTATAATGTGGTCATTCAGCTTTTATACAAAGTGCCGATGTTTGTTGTTTTTGAAATTATCGTTGAAATGGACACATAAAAATTGAAAATTTCTGTAGGTTCTTCTTGGGTCTGCAACCACACTAGAGAAATGTTGCCTTTGATGAATTCCCACATGCGGATGCTGTAGGGGAGAAAGGGAGGAGTCAGGGACCAACTGCAGGCTCAGATGTTAGTGCCAGGACATTAAGATCCATGCTCCCAAACCCAAGGCCCCTTGAGCTGCCTCCTCTCTCCTCCTTTTTATGATCCCAGATAAGTGTCCTGAGCACCCTTCCCTGACCTTGCTCCTGAGCATCAGAGGCCTCACTTTGTAGGTTTCCTTCTTAGCA
This sequence comes from Geosciurus inauris, assembly GCA_004024805.1. NCBI lineage: Eukaryota > Metazoa > Chordata > Mammalia > Rodentia > Sciuridae > Geosciurus > Geosciurus inauris. Next base: position 73,520 of record PVHX01009173.1, read on the forward strand.
TTTGGGAAGTTCTTAGGTCAACTCCACAGAGCCATCCGGGGCTTTCCCTTCAAGTTGACTATCCATTTGGATTCCTGTCCAGAATGGGAGATGGATGAAATGGCCTTTCACCCCTCAAATCCTATTAACTTAGGGTGTTTCTTAAGATGCAAGGTCAACCGGCTCTTCTACTATAAGATGGAGTCCTGATCCCCTGGGCCCCAGCCTCTCTGCAGCAGGCTATCTGGGTGTGGGTTGCCCATGTTCCTTGGAAGATGGTGAGGGGAACCCTAACTGCTCCCCCACCCCACCATGCCCTCCTCGAGTACCCTCAGCAGTACAAAGTCAGGGGAGATCTTGGTGTTTGCCTAGTGGAAAAGACGGGAAAATCGATAGGAGGGAAAAAAAATCTCATTTTCAGGCTTCTAAGCAGGTATTGCAATCAATAATGCAAAGAGCAGCAGGAGGCCATTAAGCCACACTTGGCAGTATCCTCTGGGGCTTGGGAAATATTTGCAGAGAAGCAGGCCCTCAGGTCCCACCCCTACCTGCCCAAGGACCCCTGTATGGGCCTCTCCTAGGGGAGCCAGTCTGAGTCTCTAGGGGGGAATACCACTTGGAAGCAGTTAACCAGTTCCCACCACTAGTGTTGTCCCAGGGTAGTGGATCTGAGAAGATCCAGATGTGGAGCAGAGGATGGCCAGGGTGGGATGGGGGGCGTCCAGTTAGCCTTAGTCAGGGAAGTGTCCCTAGAAGATAACCCTTGCTGTTTCCCCTTAGCTTTCCTTTTCATCACAGGGACAAACTTGACTCCCCCCTCCCCATCATCATAGAATAAATAGACTCAGAGTTTATGTTCCATAATTTCCTAGCTTATTTTGTATACCGCGAAGATTTAGTTTTCAATCGTATTTCTGACTCTTGCCAAAAAATGTTAGATGCTGTGGCAAGAGGGAGGGGCAGCTCCTGCCTCACCCATAGTGACATTCTCCTCTTGCTCTGTGGGCTGGGACTGTGCTTCTAAAACCTTCTGGGTCTCTGTGGACATGAGGGCCAGCGGGCAGGGACGTGGAGTTGGGGCCTGTAGGGGAGTCCATGAATGGACTGGGGGAGGAGGCTTAGCAGGAAGAGACCTGGTCCCTCCAGAAGCTCCCAGGTTGGTGTCAGAGCCCCCCCAGTCTGACCCACAGAGCTCCCAGTCTCATGGAAGCATCTAGACTCTGAGACAAAGGAATAATAAATAGCACTTAGGGGCTGGGGTGGTGGCTCAGTGGTAGAGCGCTTGCCTAGCATGCGTGAGGCACTGGGTTCAATTCTCAGCACATATAAAATGAATAAACAAAAAATAATAAAGGTACATCAACAACTTAAAAATAAATAAATAAGTAAATAGCACTTAAAATATGTATAAATATATCATTCACAAACTCTCACTCTCCAGCGAGACAGTCTTATTCATCAATTGTCCTGGAATTCTGTTGTACCAGGTATTGCTTAAGAAAGTGAGTGGGTTTTTAGATGGAGTTCAGAGTTGCTTTATACAGAGTTTTATTTTCTTGCAATGGTTTTTCACCAAATGCTAGAAGGTGGGTGGAATATAGATTCTGAACCTGGGCTTTGGAGTCAGACAGACTGGGTTCAAATCGCAGCTATGGATTTGATGGTTTCTGTACAATCTTCAACCTGGCTTTTCTGAGTTTGTTTCCTCATTAGAAAAGAATAGAGCCAGTCATGCCAATCTCAATCTCATGCTGCACTAAAGAAAAACCTGCTCTGTAGCCCGGCTGGTGGCACATGCCTAGAATCCCAGCAACTCAGGAGGATGTGGCAAGGAGATCACAAGTTGGAGGCAATCTAGAGAGACCCTGTCTCAGAATAAAAATCAAAAGGGATAAGGATACGAGAGTGTTAGAGCACCCCTGGGTCCCACCCCAGTACCTAAAAAAGAAAAGAAAGAGAGAATGAATGAATGAAACCCACCTGCTCCCAGGGCACTGGCTGACCCAGTGGGTTCTCCCTTTATCCCTGTCCTAAATACATTCCTTTATCTGACTGATGTCAATTTAATGGAGAATTTCCAAGCCTGGAGAGCTTGCAGGTTAAAGAATACTCTAAATTAAAGGGAGGGTACTAATCAAGAAAGGCTCCCCTAAAATCATGGTGTCCTCCAAGCCTTACCTGAAGTCCTCCCATCTCAGTCAAAAGGCTGAAAGGGAAGAACTGCAGCCCTGTGACCCCAGCTGTGCCTGCTCAGCAGGTGCTCAAGAGTGGCTGAGGGCTGCAGTCTAGTGTGGGCTGAAGCCATGACCTGGAGTTTCAGCTGCCTGAGGATGAAAACCAGGCTATGTCATTCCTCCAGCCTTTGCAGGTCACCCAAGTGTCCCTCTACAGAGTGGGCCAGGGTTGACTGGTGGGGAGAGACGCTGATAACTTGTCTCATGTCTCACCCAGACTAGTGCAGCCGCCCTGCTGGCCTCCCAGCAGCAAGCATGGCCTCTAAAACATGAGTCAGATCAGGTCTCTCTTCTGCTCAAAAGTCTCCAGGGCCACTTAGAAATGATATTTAGAGCTTCAAGCATGCCCTGGAGTGTTTCCAAATACAAATATCAATTTGTCTAGGTACAAAGTCATTGATTTGAGATTATGCAACTTGCTAGCATTTACATAAAAGTAAAATTTCGAGGCAGTGAATATGTTCAATTTCACCACTCCAACTATGGTGCAGGATACATCTTAATTGTCTGAATACATATATCTTACCCAGTTGTTTTATAGACTATATTTTATAAATTCACATCTGAAAATGTTCTTTACGATGATTTAGAAAGATGGTTTAACAACAGCATCTACCTCCAAAACAAGAACAAAACCTCTTCCTGTTACTTGGCCAAGTCACTCAATCTCATGTCCTTCAATTGCTCACTTGCCTATCTGTTCCAGCTAGGCTGACCTCTTAAGGTTCCTTTCTGCCTCAGGGCCTTTGCACTGGCTGCCCCTTCTGTCTGCAATCGACTTCCCCCAATTATCTGCACAGCTCACTCTTTCACCTTGTTTTCTATGACTGCATAACAAAGTACCACAAATGCAATGGCATAAACCAACACACATTTATTGTGTTGTAGTTTCATTCAGGAATTTGGACAGAGCTTGACTAGGTCCTCTACTTGGGGTCTCACAAGGTTGCAGGCCGGGTGTCAGTGGTCTACACTCCCATCAGGGAACTGACTGGGAAGACCTACTTCTAAGCTCCCTCCAGCGCTGGCTGATCTGTCTCTGTGGCTATAAGGCTGGGCCTCAGTCTGCAGACTCAGTCGGGAGCTGGTCTCAACTCCTACGATAAGGGCATGTGGCTGTCTCCCCAGGCCTTCTTAACACATGACAACTTACCTCATGAAGCCAGCAAGGGAGAAAAATCTCCCAAGGGAGAAAAGTCTTCCTAGAATTTTCTAGAAAAATGGTGCCTTGTGTATAATGTAAACCGGAGTAACCCGTCACCATTGCTATACTCTGTTGCCCAGTAGCAAGTTACAAGCCCTGCCCATTCTCCAGATGGGAGGGGCTTCTACAGGCCCTGGCCCTGGGGCCACCCTTGGGTCTGACCACTGCACTCACCTTCTTTAAGGCTGGACTCTCGCATTCTCAGGAGGCCTTCCCTGAATCATTATCATAAAATTGCAGCCCTGGGGGCTGGGGTGGTGGCTCAGTGGTAGGGCGCTTGCCTAGCATGTGTGAGGCACTGGGTTTGATTCTCAGCACCGCATAGAAATAAATGAATAAAGTAAAGAAATCTATCCACAACTAAAACTAAAAAAAATTTAAAAACTAATTGCAGCCCTACTCTTGCCCCAGTATTCGGATCCCCTTTCCCTGGTGTATTGTTTTATAATAGCATCTTTCCCCCATGCTATATGATCGACTTGTTTATTACATTTATTATCTGTCTCCTTCTACTAGACATTAAGCTCCATAGGGGCAGAGATCTGCGTCTGGTTCATTGATGATTGAGTCCCCAGCACCGGATTTAAAAAAAAAATCCTCCAATGCTCCCCTTCCCACCCCATTATCCTTAGAAAACACCCAAGCTCCTGGCCACCTGAAAAGACCTCCCTCCTCCCCTCCTTCCTCACCCCTGGCAGGCAAGACTCAGCGGACAGTCTCCTGCCCCCGCCCCACCCTGCCACGTGGCCTGGTGGCCTTCTCCTGCGGGCCTTCTGTACCTGTCCATCCCTCTGCCTGGAAGGAGCTTCCTCCAGTTCTTTGGCTCTGTTTCTCTTTCATAGAGGTGACTTTGATCCCTTGTGCCTCCAACATCACCTTCCAGAAAGGCCTTCCCTGACCACCTGACCAAAAGAGGCTCCAGCACCGCCCCTCCCCAGATGCTGATGACAACTGCCCTGGTTTCACCCACAAGGGTGGCTTGCTGTGCCCCTCCTGCCGACTACCACCCTACCGAGGGGCTTCTTTCCCTGCACCTGG
>PVHX01009174.1:0-78692 GCA_004024805.1 Geosciurus inauris
TGACCATCAATTTCACTCAGGAGTCTGTGCAATTACTTAATTTCTGCTTAAAAGAAGGAATGGAAATACCCATGACTGCATATTTGGGGTTCCCTTACAATGATAATTAGCATGCTCCCCAACTCCAATACACCTCAGGCACTTTTTAGATTAATTTTGACTCATGTTATCAAAATTTAAAAGTTATTCTCTTCAGTGGACCTTTTCAAAGTAAACATGACATTCAAATTCCAAAGTATATATTTTTCCTGTACATTGAATTCCTTAAAAATGTTTTTCAGAGGTTTTGAGTTTCAACTTTGCTGGTTTTTTCTTTTTCAGTAGCTACTTAACACATGAATATATTTGTAAGAAAAGACTAACATTCTAGATATAAGCTTATATTTCAATTGCTGAGATGAGAGGAAACACAGAAAAAATATTTTAGAAATTGTAAGATAAGGTTAAATTCGGGTGGTAAGACATTCAAGCCCACTTGGAAGCCAACATTGGAAGAGAGGAACAATTACAAAAACTGTGTTCAAGACTTTGACACTACAGCCATCTTTTCTTAAGAGAGCAGATTCCATGGATGCTTTGTGGGTTGGATGGTCAAGACAGAGTGTGTGTGCCCCTGCATGCACACAGGTGCATAGGGATGAGGAGTTTACGTAAAAAGAGAGGAGGACATGAGCATTCTGACTCTCCTGGTAAAATCAATATCTGCCCATCTTTTGCCAGGCTCCTGGGCACAGCCCTGAAGTTGACTTTTTCTGAGAGAAGAGTAGTCTGTCATACAGATGAGAACAAGAGCTTACACCTGCTCTCCCTGGGGTTCTTGTGGGAAATGGTGTTGGCAGAAAGCCGGAAGAGGGACTGTGGATTTGTGCCTTGTAGTAACTTCAGAGCTTACACCTGAGAGGCTGTCAGGAAAATAAGGGCCATCTCATGGCTTCCTTTTGGAAGAACTATTTATTTAAAATTACCCAGGTAGATTAATCTTATGCTACATGACTGGTTTTCAAAGTGTGTTTTGGGTCTGCTGAGAATTCCTGACACTCTGTGACCCCTGTGGACTACTTTATAACAACACCAAAGTGCTATTGACCTTCATCTCCTTTTATTTTCTTATGAGTAGAGTTTTCCAGACAACCAATGAAATGTGCACTGTTTGCTGTTTTAAAAATCCCTCAGTTTCAATTTGCAATATTGCAAATATCAATGGAGATATCCCAGATAAGTAAAGGCCCTCTGGGATCCTTGATACTTCTGAAAAGGGATGTGGTTTGAATTGTGACACATCCTTCCACACTCCATGTTGAAGCCCTGACCCCTAAGGTGACTGGAGACACCACATACAGGAGATAACCAGGGTAAGTGGGGTCAGAAGAGAGGGGTCTGATCCTATAGAGCTGGTGTCCTTACCAAAAGAGAAGCGTGCCGGCCCCCAAGCTCAGGGGAAAGGTCACGAGGGGTACACTGAGAAGGAGGCCTCTACAGGTCAGAAAGAGACCCCTGGCCAGAAGGGAATCCAGGGGCACCCTCATGCACACTTCTTGTCAACAGAACTGTGAGAAAACAAATTTCTGCTGCTTAAACCGCCCAATCGGATGTTATTTTTTTAATGACTGTGTCGGAGGAATGGAATAAAGGCAGAAGAGGATTCTGAGGGCCCAAAGGGTGCTGGTTCCTGGTCTGCGCCAGTGACGTCATAACAATGTAGAGTCACCCTGTGAGAGGCCCAGAGAAGAAAACAGGGGTCCAGGGTTCACCTTGACTGCAGTTATGTCTTTGAACAAAATGATTAGCACATTGTGATGATAGGTGTTTTAAAATGCTAAATTCTTTCCCATAATAACGTCCTTTAGAGAAATCCTCAACTTACTTGAAAATTCTTAGCATTGCATTGAGATTCTGTGCTTGGGGCCTCAATTTCCTGATTCAATACCATCTCTTTAAGTCTACAGAAAGTGAACCTCAAATTACTGTGGGTGTGCACACTACCGATGGTCACAATGCAGAGTGTGTTCTGTTGAGAAGCACGCTGGAATAATTGGGAAAACTGTTCACAGTATATGCTTTTTTAATTTTGTATCCTTGACTTTCTCCAAATAAAGCTTGTCCCTTCCATCTTCTTACCGTGGTGAGGGTAAGCCTATGCAGTACATGATTAAAGCAAAATGATGGAGTTCAAACCTTGAATATGTCAAAATCGAAAACTTCTCCAAATCACTTTATATCCTCCTGCAAAATAGAATAAACTCAGAAGTACACATTGCTACATTATGGAGATAACTTTGTGTGCCTACATCACACAACTTGGTACTTCCATGGTTTGGTTCCCAGTATCACTGGGTTTTCTTGAAGATTCAGTAAAGTCTTAGTTATGAACTGCCATAAACCTGTGATTGGTGAACGCATATACACATTTTTAAAAATTGAATTGAAAAATGCAGAATTGTGGCTTTTAAAATGAGAGATTCTAATGTAATAATTACATTGTGATTGTAATGGCTAACCAACTAATAGCTTTAGTTTTGAGCAATAAATGATTTCACTAAGGGTCTAAAGAGGTCACAAATACACAATGTGGGAGACTACTGTTTAAGTCTAGGAGTAACTTGAGCAAGGTGACTTTGCAAAGAAATAAATTTCCCAGTTCATGACTTTTATGATTGCAGGTATTGGAAACTCACTCATGGATGAAAGGTTCTGCAATGGGGAGTTTAAGAGTATCCCTATCATTGGACCCAATGCATCCAGGAGTTCAAGTTATTCCTTTAGGATCCTTTTTCCACTCATTGATTTTGTTTAATCGTACCTGCACTTTCTTTGTGTGTGTTTGTTTTGTTTTACCGGCCAGCTCACTCTATTGGGTAGGAAGGTGACTGGGGAGTGCTCACAGCCCCATGTCATGTCCTTCCATTTGGCCCTCATTTTACTTGCCATCTGCATAGGGACCTTGCCAGTGCCCCCTGAAGAGGTACATTCTGATTCCCCCACCCCACATCAGCCATCACCATTGGCTGAATCTGGGCTGGACTTAGTGACTTATAAGAGAATGTAAAGGAAGTGACGTCATATGACTTCCAAGACCATTTCAAAAAACAAAACAAACAAACAAAAAAAACACAAGTGTTTTCTGTCTGCGTCTTTTGCAATGCTTCCTACATCTCCCTGTTATGAGGAGCCCAAGACACATGAAGAATTCACATGTAGGTGTTCCAGTCACTGGCCCCACTTGGATTTCAAGTCATTCCACCAGAGATACCAGACATAATTACATGAAGTTTCCAGATTATTCTGCACACTAGCCAGACCCAGAAATATAGGTCTTCTAAGAGGAGGCCCCAAACACTGTGGACTAGAGAGACACAAGTCATCAGAATTCCTGACCACAGAGTATGTGATCATAAGAAAATATTTTGCTCTTTAAAGCAAGCTATGTTGGGGTTGGTTTGTTAGGCAGCAAAGACAATCAGGACACATAAGTGAAATACTTTTTCTTCTAACTTCTGACTAGCTGTCCCAGGGAAGAGAAATTTTCCTAATTTTTCTCAAAATTACAAAGTCGAGGCTGGACAGAGATAGTTACCTTGCCTTGGATTCCCCCCTGTGGCATGGATGGGGCATTATGATTGACAGACTCACCAAATCCTATGGGATGGGAGAAGCATTTCCCCAAAAGAACCAGCAGAAAGAAAATAGATCAAATCAAGCCAATACATACAATTTACTTCCCAGATATCATCTGAACCTCACTGTCCATTTCCCTCAGTAAGTTATTTTATCATATTGGCTCACCATAGATAAGATGCCCAGCAGAGCTGGTCAAGGCTCGCCAGCAATGCTTGTTGAAGGCTTCTCACCATCTTTTGCAATCAAGATGCCCTTCCCTGGCTGCTCCCAAGAAAGCAGTCTACATGTATCTTAATCCCTAAAACTCTCAGAAATAACTTTGAAATCCTTCAATCTACCCATTCATCCTAGATTTTAACTACCTGACTTATTATATTTTGTAAACATTTCAGGGTCCAAAGATCCCATAGTTGAAATTAGAAGGAAAGTTTTACTGTGTCATGGTGACCCAGGCTGATCTGGATGTGGGGGTCTTTTAATGGAAGGTGTGATTGACTCACAAAAGAAATGAAAGCTGATTTTGTTATTATTTAAATGGTGCCATGTGAATAGAACAACTGCATGTTTTCATTTTAATTGATTTCATGCAAGTAGAATTGCAGTGATTCTAAAGAAAAGGGTAGGATTTACCTCCCCTAAGAATAGAAGCCTTCAGAAGACTGAATAAAGGCACAGCTACCATTTATGGTATGATTTCTATTGCAGAACTGTCGAGTACTTCCCCACATTTCCCTCATTTAATCCTAAATTCCTACACGAAAATAAGATTCTTAGGTGGGCATGGTGGCCCACTGGTATAATCTCAGCAACTTGGAAAGCCAAGACAGGAAGACCACATGTTCAAGGCCTGTCTTGGCAATGCAGGAGAGCCTGACTCAAAAAGATAAGACGAAAAGGGCCAGAGATGTAGCTCAGTGGTACAGAATCCTTGCATTCAATCTGCAGTACCACAAAAATGAATGAATAGGTCGATAAATTAATTTATTAAATAAGAGGCCAAGCCAAAGGACTGAGTTCAAATCTCAGCTCTTTTACTTACTGGATCTTAAACAAGTTATCTACCTTCTCAGTCAGTGCCTCTTTTTTTCTGTCTTCAGTATGGCATAATAATGGTAACCCTGATTTCATTGTGCCATTGAGGGCATTACATAAATTAGTTAATGTGTCTAAGGAACTTCAGGCATGCCTGGAGAATGGTAACTTTGATGTAAAAGTTAGCTCTTACTTTTTTCATTTTCTTAACTAGAATGTGAGACTTGAAGAGGTCAACTAACTTGTCAAGATCAAAACCCCTGATATGCTAGAATTAGAATTTAAATCTAGGCAGTCCAATTTCAGAATTGATGCTTATGCTCTCTATTCTAAACAGTCTTCCCCAGAAGAGAAAAGGAGAGTAGAGGAGAAACCTCAGAGGACAGCTCTGTCTGAAGAAGCCCTTGCAAAAAATGTTGGTGGAGTCTGAAACGAAGTGAAATCACGTTTGTGTGGCACTCTTTCACCAGAGTTCAACTAGGCAAAACAATAGTTATTCTTCACATGTCACCGATGATGAAATTGAAGCTGAAAGACTCAAAGGGCTTGCCAAGGGTGAAATATGAGTGGTGAAGTCTCCACTGAACTCCAGTCACCTGACTGCAAAGATGGAGAGATCAGGGACAGAGAATAGATACGGCCCTTGACTTTGAGAGGAATATATCAGACTATTCTTTAAATTCATTGTTTGCTTCCTAAGTTTGAAAACACAGCTAAAGACAATATTCTGTTGAAGTAATTGTCATGCTAGGATCTTCTGAAGAAGAGGCCAATACTTTTTTGTGTGTATAAAGAATCAGATAGTATGTCTAACAGGAATGGCTTCTCATTCAACTCCCAGTGGAGTCCACAGTTCCCTCTGGAACTTCATGACTGCAGCTCACATCCCTCTCAGTATTCTGGTCTTCTGAGCTCCCCACAGAAATTCACAGTAAGCCCCAACTACAACATTCTAAAGCTTCTCCTGCTTGCACCTCAAAACTTGTAAAAATTTCTCCTGCAAACCATTTTCAAAATCCCCTGAACCCCATGGTTGAGTTAGTCATAGTGACAACCCCACTTCTGGCACCAGTTTCTGTTTTGGTCTGCTTTTGTGTCAGTGTCACCAAAATACTCAACAAGAACAAAGTGGAGGAGGAAAAGTTCACTCGAGGCTCGCAGTTTCAGAGGGCTCAGTCGGTGGAGAGCTGACTCCATGGCTCTGCGCCCAGTGTGAGGCAGCACTTCATGGAGAAAGGCTCAGCAGAGGGAAGCTGCTTGGCTCATTGTGGCATCAGGGGGCACAGCAGTGGGAAGGAAAAGGCACCCTTGTAGGGCATGCCCAGTGAACTAACCCCTCCAGTCATGCCCCCTCTGCCTGCAGTCACCACCCAGTAACTGGGGGGAACTGAATAGGCTACAGCTCTCACAATCCAATCACTTTACCTTTGAACGTTCCTTTATGGACACAGTAACTTTAGGGGGACATCTCATATCTGAACCCTGACATGGACCATCAGTAATTGGGTGTGTGGGTGAGTTTTACAGGTGGGATATTTTAGTTATTTTATTTAAAGAATTTCTCCGTAAGGGATTTGCTTGTGATTGGGAACAAGAAAGCAAGCTGCCATGGACAAGTGTTCCAGACGGCAGACTCCTCAGCAGAAAAAACCTTGATGTTCTGAGTTACCGGAAGGAATCTTGTATGGCTAGACAGCAAGAAAAGAGAGGAGTGTGGTACCAAATGCAGGAAAGCATAGTGGGGAAACCAGCATCCGCACCCTATTGGGACCTTATTATTAGGGGATTATAATGAAAATCAGTAGGCTTTAAATTCTGGTTTTTTTTTTTTTTTTTTTAAATAATGCTCACTGTGATTGCAATAGGAATAGTGAGTGAGAGGAGGCTGCAATGACACATGGATGGCCGACAGCAGGAGCTGCAGAAGTTTGGGAGAGGGGCCACGGCTTGGACTCGATGGTCACAAGACAGCAGAGGAGTGGAAACACCAGGGCTTGTTCTGGAGATGTACTCCACTCTTGCCCAAGCGGTCTGCAGGAGGGACAAGTCTTGAGAAAGCCCAGGAAATGGCATTTGTGTTTGCTAGAAGGAGAAGGAAGCGATTTAGGGAGATGGTAGATGAAGGAGCTCAGCTTGGTAAGTGATGAGCTAGTCTGTGGTGTTCGCAGGACAGACTTGTCAATCAGCTGGGGGCGTGAGTCTGAAAGGAAGAGAAGAGGGCAGAGCTGGACAATGCTCATTGAGGGGATGGAGCCTCAGGATGGTTTTCAAGCTATGCAGAAGGTGGATTCCCTTGAGTGCACGTACATACGGAGGCAAGAGAACCTGTGCCAGAGACCAGAGGCCACGGGACAATCAAGAGGTACTCTGAAGCTGGATGCAGTAGTGCACACCTAGGGTCCCAGCCACTCAGGGGGCCGAGGCAGGAGGGTTGCTTGAGCCCAGGAGTTCAAGGCCAGCCTGGGCAGCAAACAGACACCCAACTCAGAAAAGGAAGGAGAGGAGGAAGGAAGGGAGAGAGGAATATTTTGAAAGGAGACCTTAGCTGAGGAGATGGAGAAGGAATTGCTGCAGAGAGTAGAGAAGGACCGAGGGTGAGCACCTTCACAGAAGATGGAGCAAGCTGTGCGCAGCGGGGACCAGCCCGCAGTGGCTCCCCAGAGCCTGAATGATGACACGCTCTCTTTTATTGCCGACCTTCGGCATGATCAGTCCCTATGGAAACAACTTTGGCATGGTGACAGAAAGAGGAACTGGAATGTAAGGAAGAAAACCTGGGGGGTGTGGAAACTGACATGGAGATTCTCGGTGAATGGCAGGAGTCGCGGAGTCCTGGCTGCTGGGTTTGTTCTTTGACAGGTGGCGCTGAGGTATGTTTGCATGACATGAGAAAGACCCAGGGAAGGGGGGTCACAGAGGGAGAAGAGCAGACCCCAGGTCAGCGACTGTAGGAGTATCTGCATGACATTCGTATAGAAGAATCCCCAAGTGGAACTCTGGAGGCTACTTCATGAAAAGCTATTTTGAGGTTTAATTACATTTCCAAGTTTGAGATGAGTGAAAGAATCAGAAGGAGGTAAAAGTTTGCTTTGTACAACATTCGTAAGTGAATGCAATGAAGTTTCAAACCACAGACTAATGGGATACTTTCTAGGAAAACGGGTGTCATGCAAGCTCGAATGAGAACAGGAAAATCGTTGGTACCTGTGTGGTGCGCGCTGCAGCCTTACACATACCTGCCAAGTAGTTTTTCTAAAGTGCCACAAAATCAGTTTGCTTTGTAAAGAGCTAGGTATCATCTTCTTCCTCAAACACAAATTATGTTGATATTTTAAATTTATTTTTCACATTGTGGCAGAGATGAACACTGGTCACATCTATATTTGAATTAGGACAAATTTGAGGGAACTATTCAGAGCCATTTAAATGCTTCGTAAAGAGGCCTTTATGCTAATTATGATGATGATGATCAATATTTATGTTGCCTCTGCCAGTCGCCTGAGCACACTGGGTGGGGTTCTGAATGAGGGGCTACTTACAGGAATTGCCGTCTGCAGCAGGCCACTGCACAAGGCACAACCATAGCACCCAAACCCTAGCGCAGGCCAAGCGACAGCAGGTTTCCACTCAGCGATGACACAGCTGTGGACTGCCTCACGTCAAGGACAGCAGAAGCAGCTCATTTTTAGTTCTCGGCCATGGTCTGTGGTCCTCACCTTCCTAAGTGAATGCTTTGCCTTCCAGGTAAATTGGGTGACAAGATAGTTGAGAACGTGACAGGTAAAGTCTCCATCGTTGTGTGGCTGCTGTTGTTTCTTACTAATTACCTGAATAAGATGCTGTGTGAGTTTTTGTGGTTGTTTTTATCCATTTAAAAACCTACTTTGTCTTGTTGGTTGTACGATCAGACCAGGTCTATTTACTTAAACGTTGCTGACGTTGGACTTAAGGACAAGGACCCCAAGTCCAAGGTGGCATGGCCCTGCGAGTGGGTGGCATGGGAGCAGGACTAGAAGCCAAAGTGGAGAAGGGGTGGTCGAATCCGCAGAGGCTGGAGCCAAAGCAGCCGCTGAGCATTCTCACTGCTGAGGTTGCAGCAGCAGCCGGAAGACTGACAGGGACCATCAGCAACCAGCTCCTTCCAACACCCTCCCCCCACATCAGCAACTAGAAGACTTCCCATCCCAAGCCCACCACGTGGTGGAGGGAAACTACCAGATTCTGCAGCGGAGCCTCCAGCTTTGAAATCAGCAGCAGCTTTAGAAGATTGTCAGGAGATGTGATCACTGTTTCTTCTTGATTGGTTCCTTCATGATGGAGGTGGGCAGCCCACAAACACTACTTTCCAACAGCTCAGGCTGTGTCTTCTCACCCTGCCTTCAGCTCCAGTCCTGCCACACACAGCGTGGGAAGTCGCATGACATCTCTGCCTCTGAGCTCCTTCAGCAGCAAATGTCGAGCACCCTATTCACTTAGCTAGCGGTTGTTGGCATGACCAGGGATCAGTAGATGGAAATTGCTGAGCACTGTATCTTTTAGAGTAAACACCTAGTAACACCAAGCATCCTTTGTTCCCCTCATTATTCCACTTTATAAGCTACCAACATAATTCCTTTCTTTCCCCAAGAGTGTAAAATAAATTCAATAAGATAATATAAAGTACTTGATTGATTAGAATACTAGGGTTGTGGCTATAGCCCCTATAAACCTCCAAATATACAGAATGGGTTGGTATAAATGGTGTGTATGTGTGTTAAAATGAAATCAAATAGGATACAAAAACGAATAAGTTACATGAGTATTAACATAAAATGCATACTTACTGTAGAAATCTTTGTGCTATACTGAAGAGTGTGGTGTTTGCTTTTTGCCAGAGTGTATAGCATGCATTTCCCATTCTCACCATTAGTCTCCGAGCATTGCAGTTTTAATGCTGCACAGCCAGCCTAGTTATTTATTATTGTTCTGCAATTGTTGAGCTTTCTCCCAATACCAATTCCTATTAGAGTGAACATTATTGAGCACAAATTGCTGCTGATGTACATGAGTACCTGTTAAGGATTAAGTCCTGGAAGGGATGTTTTGGATATAAGCACTTTGAATGTCATCATTCTGCCTTTTCAAAACCAGCCAATTTTGTTCTTCCTCTCACCTCAACCAGGGTGTTTTTCAGGTGCACGCTTCAACCTGGAGGCCGAGTACAGTCTACAGCTATAGGCCGCCGCGGGGCCAAGGTAGAAGTGATGCGTATGGGCAGCCCTCCTTTTCCCCTCGGGTAGATTTTAGCCACTGTGGTACACACCCACGTGTCTTTGCCCTGCCAGCCCGTCCTCTCCAGCTGTGTTGGTCCATGCTGGGATCCTCATTTCAGGACAGCTGTAAGGAACGTTCTTGCGGGTGACCGTCCATTTCTCTGTATCACTACTAACTGCTCACACTTCAGGCCTTAACCAGGTGGCAGTCGGAAACTAGGTCACCTGCCCCAGGGCTCCCATGGCCCCCGGCTTGCCCCTGCATTTAAACTGCTTGCCCCTACACTCAGGTTGGCTTTCCGTACCAGCACTTAAGTTTGCAGAAATCAGACTCCTGCCTTTCTTGATCATTTTTATACCTCCAGGATCTGTCATGAACTAGACTCCCAAATATCTATGAAATAAAGAAAAGAATCAATAAACACCCAGATGAACAAATAAACAGGGTTATACTTCAAAAGCTTTCGTGCTTGGACACATAGAATTATATATACTAATGACTTAAAAACCAACGTTTATACTAATTATATATACTAATGACTTAAAAAACAACTTAAAAATCAACGGTGGTGGTCAGATGACCCTATGAGTACAGAATCACATTTCATTGGAAAAATAAATTAATCTGATGTTTAACAACAATTCAACTTAAATTCCTTGGTTAAAAAAATACATTGAGGGGCTCAGTGGTAGAGCGCTTGCCTAGCACATGTGAGCCACTGGGTTCCATCCTAGCACCACATAAAAACAAATAAAGGCACTGAGTCCACATACAACTAAAAATATATTTTAAAAAAAGAATACTAAAAAATACACTGAAGTCTAGTTAAATCTGATGCCTTCTTAAACTATATGGTTCACATTTTTCCAAAATGTCTGAAAAAAGCATTAATTAGTCATATGTTGTTAACTTAAGCTTGTGCCTCTAGAAATATCAAGTTTGCATTCATTAGGTAAATCCATACATCTACATAATTAATTAGCAAAAAACGTCTGAGTCCTCTCAATAGTTTTTATTCCTATGTATCAAAGATTTTCATTTACATTTATTTTAATGGTTTAAAAAAAGGAAAGAAATAATGAATTCCTGAGGATTCGGGATTTGTTATTTTCTAGGATCCTTATAATTATTTTCTGTATTGATGTTTACTTCCTTCTGAGAAAACTACTGAAAAAATAAACCAAACTAAAGTCATCAAATAAACCTCACATTCAATCTATACTCACATTCCTTAAAAACAGCAAGTGGGAAGCTGTTTCTAAGCTCAGTGACTGAATTTCTGCTAGAAGAAATCCATTTGTAGGCTGAGCTATTGAGGAAAACATGAACAACTTTATAAGAAATTGGAAAGTGATGAGTTTCTAAGCAAAAGATGATTAAAAAAAAAAACTAATGAAGGGCTGGGGATGGGGCTCAGTGGCATAGCGCTTGCATAGCGTGTGTGAGGCACTGGGTATAGTCCTTTGTGCTGCACACAAAAATAAGCAAATGAAATAAAGGAATGCTGTCCATCTCTGACTACAAAAAATCTTTTTATAAAACTAATAAAAATAACCTAAAATTCTGTATTTAGCACTGAGTGGAAGTGGGATGCAGATGTGCCAACCAGCAGATGGGACAGGGAGTGCACCTCCTGGCAGAGGCACAGTGAGGGGGCTCTGAACCCAGGCTCCATTCATCTTCATCTTCTCACTTAAGATTCTTGGCAGCGGTGGGGCAGATAAGTCTTTTGACTTGGTACCTTTTAGTAGAAATCCAAATATAACCATGAAATTAATTTCCTGGTGTTCAGGTTTGTTAGCAAAGTCAAAACTCTTCATCCATCTTCATCTCTTAATAGTGGTCAGTAAGAAGCTTAAATAGTATAGTGATGATGATAACTGCTCACTGTTTATTGCTAAATTAAGCGTCCCTCTAAGTCTTTCTGTAGACAATGAAATCATTGTGAGGATACGACGGATGATTTAGAAAAAGCTGGAATGTATGAATTTAGAAAAAAAAAATGTTCAACATCTAGCAATCAGAGAAATGCAAATCAAAACTACCCTAAGATTTCATCTCACACCAGTCAGAATGGCAATTATCAAGAATACAAACAACAATAAGTGTTGGCGAGGTTGTGGGGAAAAAGGCACGCTCATACATTGCTGGTGGAACTGCAAATTGGTACAACCAATCTGGAAAGCAGTATGGAGATTCCTTAGAAAATCTGGAATGGAACCACCATTTGAGCCTGCTATCCCACTCCTCAGTCTATACTGAGAAGACTTAAAAACAGCGTATTACAGTGCTGCAGCCACTTCAATGTTTATAGCAGCTCAATTCACAATAGCTAAACTGTGAAACCAACCTAGATGCCCTTCAATAGATGAATGGATAAAGAAGTTGTGGTATATATACACAATGGAATATTACTCAGCAATAAAAGAGAATAGAATTATGGCATTTACAGATAAATGGATGGAGTTGGAGAATATCATGCTAAGTGATGTAAGCCAATCTCAGAAAACCAAATGCCAAATGTACTCGTTGATAAGTGGATGCTGATTCATAATGTGGGGAAGGTCATGGGAACAATGGTGGAACTCTGTTCACAGGGGTGTAAGGGGGGAGGAGGCGTGGGGACAGTAAAGGTGGTGGAGTATGATGGTCATCATAGCCCTAACTTTATGTATGACTGCATGTATGTTGTGATTCTATACCATTTACAACTAGAGAATTGATATGTTATCCTCTATCTATGTACAGTGAATCAAATTGCACTCTGTTATCATGTAAGCCTAAATAGAACAAATAAATAAATCAAAATTAAAAAAAAGAAAAGAAAAAGAACATGAGAAATCAGATTTCTATTGTATATTGTATATTTATTGTATATTTTGTTGTAGACTGTATGATGGTGAATCGGAAGCATCTACCTTGCTTTTTCTACCTTTTCATATTTTGCAGTGGTCAACAGGGAAAATGAAGATGCAAGGGTCCCATGATTATTCAACTCAACATGAGAAACAGCAGTAGAGTCACAAGTGGGGACAACCACCAAGGCAGGGAGATTCTGGAGACATGAAAAAAGTTTAGAAGAGAAATTGATGCTTCAGTTCACAGCTGTAGAGAAGATTGCAGAGGAGGAATGTGTGCCTTAGATGCTTGATAATATTGAATCAACTGCTATTTTAGTCAGCGTTTTCGCTGCTGTGTTCAAAAGACTGGACAAGAACAATGTTAGAGGAGGAAGGACATTTGCTGCTCAGGATTTCAGAGGTCCAGTCCACTGACCCCTGGCTCCCAAGGGACCCAAGGTAAGGCAGCATATCATGGCAAT
Source organism: Geosciurus inauris (assembly GCA_004024805.1). Lineage (NCBI taxonomy): Eukaryota > Metazoa > Chordata > Mammalia > Rodentia > Sciuridae > Geosciurus > Geosciurus inauris. The sequence continues at coordinate 13,226 of PVHX01009174.1, forward strand.
AGAGCCCAGTAGAGGAAAGCACATCTTCAGTAACACCAGGACATGGCCTCCAGGAAGCAGAGATAGAGCTCACTCCAAAGGCATGACCCCGTCCACCCACCTCCTCCAGCCACATCCTACCTGCCTACATTCCCACCTAGTCCATCTATATCAGTTGATTAACGCACTGATAATACTCTCATAACCCAATCATTTCACCTGTAAGCTTTCTTGTATTGTCTCACACATGAGCTTTTAACATCTAAACCATAACAAATATTTTATGCTTTTGTTATTTGATTTTGAATTACACACATACCATATTTATAAAAAGCCAGAAAATGCATATAAACATAAACAAATTTGTTATCTGTTTCACATTTTCAATAACACTGCTTTTACATAAGATGTATTTTAACATTATGCACAAAAGTAAGATGATAATTTAGACATTATTTTATAACTTAACTACTTATTTCTAATTACTTATTTCTAAGTTGGTATATGTACTTCTGTAACAGTATTTCTAATTTCTTTATAGAACTAGCTTATATTTGTAGGTTATTATGATTAATTTTTATTATAGTTTCTAATGTTTTGATATTATGAACAAAGCTGTAATGAGGATGTTAGTACATTGCGTTCTATGTGATCATCTTTTTAGAAAAATTCATTCAAATAGAATTTTGGGGTAGAGAATTCTTTTAATATTTTAATGGCTTTTGATAGTCTGATTAGAATTATTTTCCAGAAAGGACATGATCTATACTCTCACAAAAAAGTATATTAGCACTGTATCTTTACCTCTACTTCTGAAAGCTATCCACAATAGGAACGCAGTATTTTAAATTTCCAATTTAATATGCAACACATGACTTGTTAGAAGTTTAATTTGCAGCATTGGGTTTGAATATGTGAACACTTCAATGTGCACTGGCACACTTTGCAGCTGACCTCCTTGTAACAATAATGACCAAGCCGGTAACTCACGTCTTCCTCTTAGTGGCTCCACATGATGTCATAGGTTCAAGACAGCAAGTGTGTGTTGCAAGCCTTCTTGAGGCTGTGATTAGAGTTGGCACAGCAATGGAACTGGGACAGATTGCACGCTCAAACCCAAGCATGCAAGGCAAGCAGAGCAGGGGGCCCTCCATGCCTGTGGGCTTTCCATTCATGAATTCAACCAGCTGCACATCAAACTATTTGGAAAAAATACATCCTTACTAAACACATACAGACTATTTTTCTTGTCATTATTCCCTCAACAATACAATATAGTGACTGTTTATATAGCATTTATATAGTATTAAGTATGATAAGTAACCTAGAGATGTGCTTAGGTTACATGCGAATACTATGTATGCCATTTTTTAAGAAACTTGAGCATCCCAGATTTTCTCTCTGCAGATAGCCAGGGGTGAGGGTGTTCTGAAGATTCACTAACATGGTAAATATTGGCTATTCTTTATCCCTAATAAGCTTATTTGTTTCCTTGTGGATTCTGGGAGAAAAGAAGCAAGTTTGAGGCTTACCAGAAATGGCTTGTACTCTTCACCTACTACCAAGTTAATAGACCTTGCCACCCCTCCTTCATATCACTGCTCTGAGGCTGATTTTCCTCTCTGAAGAATGAGGGGCTTAGACCTGATGATATCTAAAATCTTTCCCAGCTTTGCAGCTTTTATAATGAGAGGTAGCAGAATGTAGGCTATCATTTCATCACTGAAAAAGTGTAAGACACAGAAACCATTCATTTAAATCAAAGCTTTTTGGTTTAGCCTGATTGAAGGTTTGGCTCAGAAAGGTGGGTATAAAAATTCCTTTGACAACGATCTATGGGGAAAGTGTTTAGTCTCGTTTATCAATACACAATGTATTCTTTGAAAAACAAAATTTCCAACCAAATTTCAACTCAGGAAGGAGAGAATCCTCACAATGATCATTCTTAGCCTACATCTGCTTCTATCTTTTGTAATTGATTATTTATTTCAGTTTCAAAATGATTCTTAATTGTTTTGTTATGAATGCTCAAGTTGTTAGTATGAAAATGAGAAATGAAATAAACCATATGTCACCTGAGAACCTATCCTAGGCTTTTCATTTAGGATTACAATTGCTACGATTTCTCTTTCCAAGAGAAGTCACTTGTGCTATGTGTCATTGGCCAGCTAATATTTTTAATAAGATGACAAAATAATAAATATTATAATGGAAATCCAGGATGAATTAAATTGTCTGATATTCCCACTAGACTGTCATAGAATGAAACATTTGTTTTATTTAAAAATCAAAATTGACCTCTAAAATTATTTCCCTGTTTTATGAAATAGATATTTTGTAGCAAGGGGACACATTCTGTAGCAAAGGAATGATTTTTATGAAGCCCACCAATATTCAACATGCACACAAATTTCACATGGAAAGTTCATAAGCAGCTGTCAGAAAGGACAGTGAAAATAAGACCCACAGCTGCTGCCTTACAAGAAACAGAGCAGTGAATTCAATATAGACTATGTGTGGGTACCAGGAGCACTTGGTGCACGGTCCTTAATGCAAAATAAAAAATAAATAGACTTCTAACAGTGAATTTCAAACTGAGAGTATATCACCAAAATACCTCACAGAAGTTGCTTTTAAAGAAAATAAAATTTCCCAAGGCAGAAGAAATGATAAGTGTGATTATGGGCAATTCCTTATATTTTTTTCATTTGGAAATGGTGGGTTGAGAAGCTCAAGATTATATTAAATATATTCTCTAATAAATGCGTATAGCTAAGGAAATATAGTGAATTTTCAAGTATAAATATTAAAATACTAGGTTATTTATCTAATATATTAAGAGGTATGGGGGTGGGGGAAGGAATTAAATCAGGCAAGAGATAAACATCCAAAAGCAATCTTAACAAAAGCAAGAGAGAAAGAGAAATAAGAAACACAAAAAACAGGACAAGAAAACATAAAGATAGTTGATTAAAACTGTTTCAACTTTTTGAATAATCATATATGTAATTACTTAATTCAAGATAAAGACTGAGTTTTAAAAATCCTGCTGTATGTTATTTGCAAGAGATACATTAAAAACATAATCATGATTGAAAAGCACTGTGTAAATATATATGTGTACATAAACATATATGGAAAATTCCAGCCTAAAGAAAGTCAGGTGAACTCTATTCATAACTGAAAAGATTGTTTCTAGGGTTGAGAAAGTCTAATGACAGAATATTACACACACCAGAAGATATCTTTATAGAAATACAACTTTAAAATATAGCAAGCAAGATTTTTATGGAATTACAGGCAGGTATTCAAAAACTCACCACCATAGTTAGAGGTTTCAAAATAGTATTTCAGTTTTTTATGAGTCCAGTATCTAAAAAACTTTCCAAAGATGTGGGAAAATAAACAACGATATTAATAACCTGGCTTTCTTTACCTTGCTCTCTTTCTTAACAACTTCATTAAGAGATAACTTGAATTTCATGAACTTCAATTGATTGGAAAAGACAGAATCATGAGAGAATTTTTAATTATGTAGATATTGCTGTGTATCATGAAATGGCAAAGGTTAGAAAGGACTGATCTGCCTGTCAATAAGAAATTAGTTGCACAAGCTGAGAAACGTAAAACAAACAACATTTAAAAGAGCTCTTTCTTGAAGGGATGGTGTATCTAAGAATCAAGAGGCAGGTTTGTGTAGGTAGACTGATAGGCGTTGGTAGCATAGGTACCATGGCTCTGCTTCATGGCTCATTTATATGCCACACATATCCTTCTGTGTGTATAATACATCAAATAATATGTTAAAACTCTCCTAAGAAAACAATGCAGATATTGATGAGTTAAAGCAGCACAGAAGCCAGAGAAAAACATGTGATGGACCCATCTTTCTCTCACCCCTGCATACAGCAGAGAGCAGAAATCTTAAGTTTAACTGTAAACACCTTTCCCCCAACTGATTACCAAAAACAAAAAGCAAACAAACAACACAAATCCACAGTGGTACCAGCTTTTCCATTGTCTACTAATTCTGAAGCACTTCTTAAGAGCTTCTCAATCACACTTGTGATGCGGTGTAGCCCCTGAGATCTTGGTGGAGAACGTGAGTAAAAGTGAACCAGACACTAGGGTAGGAACATGGTCCTGGGAAGGGGAGAAGGTAGAAGCCAGCAAAGAGAAACCTGCATCCATTCTGATCACAGAGTTTCATGGATGCCTTTCTTGAGGTATCTATACTCACACTTACATAAATTATCAGTTCCATATTCTATGGCCTTTGACTCAGTGGCTCCTCTCATATTAACTACATTTTTGTATAACCTTAGCATTCCAATCAGATAAATCAACGGGAATAATGCATATCTTTATTTACTTAAGTAGATGCATTTAAAAGTAGCAAGAATAAAAGTAGGAAGAACAAAAAAGAGTGCTATTTAAGTGCTTTGGACAATCATAAAATGCACCATCTTATAGAGTATGCAAAATTATATAGATATAGCTCTTTCCAGAAAATAAAGAGGAGGATACTCATCCGGAAGGGCTCAGTGTGGAATCCTCCGTTTCCATCCATTAACATAATTCTGTGGTCAGAAATGGAATCCACGCCTATTACTTCATCTGAATGATGATCTTCCACATTTAAAATGACTCTTATCTACCTTAAGAGAGATTATACTTTACAGATTCTTCTGGCAAATTTTGAACAGTTTATTCAGCCTCAAGTACCAAATAATTTTTACAATGGTGATTTCTTTAAGAAGGAATTGGGATTTTTAAAAATTATTTCTGGTTATCCTAAGATGAGTGCTAAATGATATCTGTATGTGGGACTGTATAATTAACTGGGATACTTATCTTACTGTATTAGCCATCAAAGTAATGATTATATAAAAACATTTGTCCTTATTGAATAAATCATAAGAACTCATTAGAACTGGGTTATTAGGACAGTAAAATCCTGACAGCATGAGCCACAGATACAAAAGGCTTCAAGTCACTTGTTAAGAGAGGATTTACAATTTCCCACGTCCAGGAACTTCCTCTCCCCCCACGTGGAGACTTTATTGGCATATAGAAGCAATCCTGCACCCCGGCTTAATCAGGATTTGCGTCTGTGGAGACTCTGCATCCACTCCTCTGAGCCCCACTCTGGATTAATGTAGGATTGTGTATGATTATGCAGTGACTATCAGAAGTGAGCATAAATACCACATGGTGCATACTTTCCATGCATTATCTCAGAAAAGGCAGAACTTCCTTAAACACAAAGTTCCACACAACCAGGCAGTCACTAAAATTTTCAGTGGCTTTGAAATCATTTTGTATTCCAAACTCTATAGGAGGCAAAGCAAAAGTACAGGCTCATCATCCTGGAGGTGAAATAATGAGATGCTTCTGAGTGTGTTCAAAGGGTCAGGGGCTGGTTGTTTCTTACCCATCAACAGGGACTCCAATCGTGCCAACCCACAGCTTCCCATTAGTAACTCAGCTGTCACTTTGGCCTACTCACCAGTAGATTGTAAGACACAGTGAAGTTTAAGGAGTCGGTTATATTCAGAGGACCACCTCCGTCACTGCAGAGAGCCTGCATGGGTGCCTGCAGTGCTTCGAGGTCATGAAGCACAAGGACAGACCCAGGCTGGGCCAACACCATCATTTTATGTACACAGCAGCAGAAAGAGAGTCACAGCAACTCATGGAAGTTTAAACCCAGCAGACTTAAGCAGCTGGCAGGTCAGGGGACTGAGAGGAACAGAATGGCTTGGGAGAGCTCATAAATGCACAGAGACGCAGAGACTGGAGAAGAGAAACACAAAGCCCCTCATCAGTCTGTTTCCAACCAACAGGGGTGCGGTGTTGATGGTTATAGATGTGAAGTGTGTCACTGTAAGAGGAGCGACATTTTGCATTTTGAAATGGTTCACTTGATTAAGAAGCCACATTATGGATCATTAGGAGACCTACAACCATTGAACTTCACGGAAATAACCTATAAAAGGAACACTGTGGCTTTGCTGTGAAACATGCTCATGCAGAAAGAAGGACAGCCAGCCCTGTCAGAAGCAGGGAGTGGACACGAGTCCAGATGGAGTGCTTGAGGATTCATCCCGTTGGCGCACGAGGGGGTAATGAAAGCTTGCATCTCCTTAAGTCCATCAGATATGTCGTCGCCCCTCCAGGTGGTGCCTGTATTACAGTGCTCTTCATGCGTCGTGTGGGTCCTCCTCTTCTTCCTTCCTTGTTCCTCCCTCCCTCTCTTCCTTTTTTCTCTTTTTGCAGTTAAATTAGTTGACTTCTTAGACACACTGTATTCCCAGAATTTGAACATACAGCTAAAGAGGAAGGACTCAGTGGATAGAAGGGGACTGTCTACTATGGATACAGTGATGATATTTGGTCAGTTCAAAAATTTAAGAGTTATCTTTTCTATCTCTCTGATATCCCGGATCCATGTCTCCAATGTTGTGTAACCTAAGAATTCATTAGGGATTCAAATGAGGGCTTTCCGAAAAGCAGCAAAAGATATTATAAGATCAGACAGTGGGAAATGAGAATGATAGAACATTTATATAAGAGAGACTAGCCATTCAAGAGACTATTAATCCCCTAGAAATTAAGATGTTATTGATTGACCAAGTTTGAAAAATTTGTTTTGGTCCCAGTTGGCCTGTAGTGTGAGAGATGGTTACAAAAAGAAAAAGAAAAAGATACTGAATAAACTTAGACAATATATTTTCTTTGCACATATGAGCAGTGTGTGCCAATGTTTGACCCCCTTGACATGACTTACAAATATACAACTCTTCTTTCCTGCAATAACATGGAATCATTGTGATATAAAGATCTAACTAATTATCTAATGCAAAACACTGATGCAGTTCATATACCTCTATTTCTTCCGCACAATCTTTACTTAAGCTCTTGCAATAACCAGGAATTTACTACTTCTCCAGCAAGCCTGCTCAACTTTTAGATAGCTGTATTTCCTACACATTACATTTTTATATTGGTCTAAATTTACCTTCCTTTAAGTCTATTTCTTACTCCCAGTTCTGCTGCACCCTGGTGCAAAGGAGAATAAATTTGCTTTCTTATCCATATTTATTCAGCAAACATTTATTGAGTGCCTGTTTTATGATACTGCATATAAGGTGTTGGAGGTTGCTCTAGACTTAAAAATCATCGTAGATACTTCCAGTTCAGATGTCGATATCTCAAAAGGCCATAGTGCTCATCCTTTAAAATTAAAACAAGCCAGGTCTGTTACACAAGCATAGCTGCAAAATTCACCACAGAGAGAGGACTCAGGTGCATAAAAGAACTGAGCTCTACAAAGTGGCAAAGTCATTTAAAAGAATGAAAAAAACTTCTAGGTGGCTCTTGTTGCTGACTGAAAGAGAGGAAGTTTCCATAGATAGGAGTAAGGATTAAGGAACATGGCACTCAACAAACTTTAAGTGGACATACGTGGGCTGAAATGGCTTATTTGAACCCAGATGAGTCCCAGACACTCTCAGACAGTGGTTGATTGCTGCTATCAGTTCAATAAAAACAAATACAGAGAAGGAGATCTAAGAGAAAGCCTTCGAGATACTCTGAGCTTTCAGCAAGGGAGATTACAGAGAAATACTTGCTTGCTGGCTACATCAGCTTCACAGATTACAAGACAACCATATCTCAAAGGAGCCAAAAGAGATCACGTTTGACCCAGCAGTTGGAACCAGAGAGCAAAGCAAACACACCGGTTATCCAAAATGGCGGTACCAAGTGGTCATTTAGGAAGAGATTCCCCACAGATTAGAAAGAATGTGACTCATTCATGGAGCTCAGATAGTTATCCATAATCTCAGTGAAGCTTACATCTTAGGCCAAGCCCATATTCAAAATCTCTGAAACAGAGTTAAACTAAACTGAACTAGCATTTTAACCTACCTCTACTCTAACCATGAAGAAGTGGTATTGTCTTCCCAGATCAAGATGGCATTTACTTCAATCTCCACTGTGTCTTGTAAAACATCCACCTAACAAATAAAATTAAAAAAAAAATCATAAGAAAGCAGGAAAAGCTAAGAAGGAGACTATTCAGAATTAGAACAGGCACAAAATTCAGAATCTCAATCATGAGTCCAAACTCTCTATGATGAAGCATTAAAAGGGGAAAAGCTGAACGTCATCCATACAGTGATGATTGCTTCAGCAGAGCCAAGGCAACTAGGAAAAAGCATTCAAGAAAATGAAACATACAGTACAAGAAATGATAAGAGCCAGCCCACTAGCTTCAGAACAGCCTATATGAGGGGGAAAAAAATGAAAAAGAAGAAAAAATAAGTAAAGAATGGATCATTCAAGTTCTATGAAACAAAACCCAATGGTGTGCATGGGCACAACTGGAGTTACAGAGGAAGGAACAGAAAGAAAGGGGCGAGGGGAAGAATAGAGTCGAAAAGCCATTTGAAGAGACAATGGCTGTCCAATACTTCCCATTCCAAAGCATGACCTATATCTCAAGAAGCTCAATAAACACCATACAGAATTTAAAAGTGCATCAAACTGCTGAAAATCAGAGATGAAGGGCCGATTTTGAAATCAGCCACATTACATAAAAAGAAACAACAATACAAAAGATTGCTGACACTCTTCAGGAAAAATGGAGACTGGCAGATGATTGGGTAACATCCTTAAAGTGCAGAAAAACAGCTCAGAGATCTACCTCCATTAACATTTTTCATAAATGGAAGTACAATAAATCCTTTCTAAAGCAAACATAAACTGAGGGGCCCTCCCATCAATTTATGCCAAAAGATGTTCTTTGAGTTGCAAGTAACTAAATGCTGAAGGAACTCAGGTCTTTCAGGAATAAAGAACACCAGAAAAGATTGTTGTCTGAGAAAATGGAAAATACCACGTTTTATTACATATTTTAAAAGCTACCTTGTATGTGTGAATATACCTTTTATTTCTTTAGAAGACAATTAGCTATTTAAGGCCAAAGTCATCAATATCATGTGTGTGGTTCACATCATATGTACCTATTGCTCACATATTTATGCTATTCTTATGGCTTTTTTTGTGATTCTGGCAGAGCTGAATCAGCTACATTTTATCTATTTGAAGCCATTCTTATGGCTTCAGAATGTATGTGTATAAACATCAAACACATTTTCACAAGCATTTAAAGAGCTGTATCTCTTCCCTACCACCATGTGGTGAGCAAAGTGCAATTCTGGAAATATAGATGCGTCAGTGTTGAACATATATATGACCTGGTGTCCTTCAATACAGTGATTCTTCACCAGAAGATCAGTGTGACTTTCCCTTTGCCTCCCAGCAACGATGGACACAGCCTCTTCATTTCTTGTTTCAGGTTTCTTATCCCTGCTAAAACTTTTTGACATAATCCAGAATTTTTGTGGATCCAGGAATGAATGAAAGCTCACCCAGTGACTCTGTTTATTACTTGGGATATTGTGAAGTTAATTCATCGACAAAGGGACTGGACAGGGCTGGGGGCAAGAAAATGAGATCATGCTTGCCTAGCATGCATATGACCTTGGTTCAATCTCCAGCACCAAAAAGCAAAAGCAGGCCAGATGTCAGGTGCCCCCTTCCCTTTATGTTCTCCATAATTAGATTCTTTATTGTTCAAAACCATCTCTGCAAAGATTTTATGCCTAGAAGAGAAAGTAGCAATGAGTCTTTTTCCTTTCATTAGTCCATCAAAAATAATAGTCTTTCTGACTAATATGGCAAGTGCAAAGTACTCAGAAAAATATAATTCCTCCACATAAGGCAAAAAATATGAGATTTCCCTAAAACAAAAATCAGATCTCCCTCCAGACCGGATTAACTGTTTATTTAAGTGCTATAGGAAATGAAGTAAGAGATGATTTGAAGTATGTTACAGATACATCTGAAATCCTCTTTCAACTTGGCAAAAGTCAAGGGTGCATTCCACAATAAAAAAGGAAATCATTCCTAATGAGGAAATTTTTATGATAGAGAACAATGGTGTCTGACAAGGATCATAGACAAAGGGACCGGCACAAAGCAAGGCTCAGTACAGAAAGGAAGATTCTCATAGACTGAAAAAGACTGTAATTCTGCTTTTGAAAGAGTAACTACAGTTCATGAAATGGCATCCAGAAAAGAGCAATTTTTAAAAAAAGACTCATTAGGTAATTAAACAAGACAGCAAATAATTTTGAAGCATAAAAGCACGAGGATACCTCCCCAATCACAAAAAGCCAACAGGTGCCTGCTGCAGGTTTCTGGTGTGATGTTAAAATGCAGATATTTTTTAGCAGCATAATTCTTCATATCCAGACAGAATAATGACAGTTGGGAACAAAATACCTTGCCATAATCCTCAAGTTCCTGGCCTCCTCTTACTACAGTCCTAGACTAAGCAATTTTTATTTCATCTTCCTGAATTCTGATTAATCAATGAGAAGGACAAAGTGAGATACAATGTTCATCAGGGTTAAAAAGCATCTTAGGGATCAGCACCAGGAACCCAAGATGAGAAAATTACCTGAAATGGAATTTTCCATTTTTAAGATTTGGAATTTTCTACATTCTCTCTCACAAGGTAACATTAGGCCACAGAAGACACACTATTCAGAAAATCTAAGAATATTTCAATTCATATTGTACATAAAATCTAAGAATTGTTTCAGAAAATCTAAGAATATTTCAATTCAGAAGCTTCTGCCAGGCTGATCCTTAGTCATTTATTCTATGAAGTGAGGCAGTTCGATGTTATTTCTTATCCCTTATGACTTTAGAATCTGGTGATGGAGAGACATCCAATTCAATATGATTCTCAGAATAGAACGACACTAAAGTTTGTAAAAGACATGTCCTGGAAGAGTCTGAAGAAGCCCAATCATGAACAGAAGACTCAGCTTATTGAGAATTATAGAGCTGACAAGAAGTGGATTTTCTTAATTGGGTGCATGCAACTTCATGGGATATTTTTAGGGATCTGTGTGCATGTGAGGGAGCGTGCGTACACCTGTGTGTATTCTTGCATTACACCATTAGCAAGGGATGAGTAGCACTCTGCAGTGCCTTAATCAGCAAGGGCACATTCGAAGCAGAAAGCAGTCAGCTTTGATGTTGTACAGTAAATGCAGCATCAAGTGACTCAATGCCAAATAGGTCTGAAGGCTATGAGACTGACAGCTTGCATGAAATCCAAAGAGATGAATCACTTTTACATAGACACCATATTCAACATCAAAATTTTAGAAAAAAAGTTCTTATTACTAAAATATGTTTTCTCATAATTCCTGTCATATACCATTTAGGGCTTTGATACTGATTCCCAGTGCAAAACTTTCCCAATGTCCTTTGCTATCTACAAAAATGAATATTAGAAATTATGAGGTACACATTTTTTGGTTATTCCAAATATATAACTATTATAACAAATATATAACTATTCCAATATATAACTATATTATAGTTTTGCACTGCCTTTTAAACTTCTTATTTTGAGATAATTACAGGCTTACAAGAAGTTGCAAGCATTTTTCCGCAAAGTCCCTGTGTCTGTCACCCAGGTCTCCTCATGGTGACATGCACAACTAAAGCACATTATCAGACCAGAAAACTGATCAGCACAGCACTATTAACAGGCCTGCAGCTGTCACTTGGATGTCACCTGTTTCTGCATCCACCATACTTTTTTGTATTTCTTCCATTTTTTTTTATACCTTCGGAGAGTGAGGCACCAACCACTCCTTTTATTGTACTGATTTCAAAATCTAATAGTTAAAAATTACACTTTCTTTTTCATATTATGAATAATCAGGGTGCTTTATGGACCTACGATGAGCCTCTAAGCACAGCATCAACTATTTGAAAGCAAGGACTAATATTTAGCTTACCAAAGTGATTCCTAAGATGTTATAACTATCTGTGCTATGTATGGGGAAGACTCGAGTGGTGAATGAAATCCCATTTCACATTAGAGACCATTAAGATATTCATTGATTTAGGAGATGTTTATTGAACAGCTCATTCTGAGCAAACACCACACCAGACAATACATAGAATAAAAATATGCATAAAAGTAGTTCCCCGGTCCCCAGGGACTTGTGTAAGAGAGCAGGGGAAATACTGTTATGGAAAACTAAAATAAGCTGCAGAACATGAGAAGTAGGCTGGATAAGAAAGGAGCCCGATGGAGTGTCCTAATGACTGCGAGAGTGATAGTCTCCCCATGAGACCAAGGGGTTTGAAATCATCGCAGAGCTTAATGACTACTCAGGTGCTCTCCGGCCCTCCGTCCTTGACATGCAATCCCATCTACATTAACTTTACTCTGGTAATTTAGAAACCTCAGCCATGATGTCTGTTTTTATAGTTGAGCAGCCCTTCAAGAATACTGAATATTAGAATAAGGATAAAATGCCACCTTGAAGAATTTTTGCTCTCTTCTTTTTTTACTGTTTGGTAATTTGGACGATTTGTTCCTTCCTCCTGTTCTAACTCACACAACCCAACAGCCCTGTGGACCACAGGATGATTCTGCACAGAGAATACGAACTTAGCATTTACTGCCTTCTCTTACTGAAGGTTCAGGGTCTAGTTGGCAAGAGCAAGTGTCAGGGCACGTGTCCAGCCTAACCCTAGGAGAACAGGAAAAGCTCGATGTTCTGCAGGACAAAGGAGGTAAAGGAAGATCCACCACCCTTATGTAAATCAGAGCTACTCTTTGGAATCCTGCTTGGCTCAGGGAGCCGGTCTAGTCCAGACAGGCCACAGAGATGAATATCTGACACAGTGTCATGGCCAAGTTAGTTTTAGCCAGAAATGTGACAAATGTCAAATCTAAAATGAAAGTACTATCATAAGTTAAGATATAATTTGGCATAATGAATAAATACGCATATCGGTCAGATTGCCTGGGTTATAATCAGTAAATTACTTCCCCTCTGCAGATTCTCATCTGCAAAATCTGAGAAATAAAATGATGATATGATAATAAATAATAATCCATATCTTAAGAAAGGGTTGATGTCACGGGGTAAATCTCAAAATGTCAAATAAAACAGTATTTCACGTTCCTCTTGCAATACCATGTATGTCTCAGGTTGGATGGCTCTCCTTCAAGTGGCTCCTTTGGTCTGTGGCTCTGTGTTCTTTAACATGCAGGTACCAAGACACTACTGTGGGACCATCTGGATCTCAGCCACATGGAGCATGGGAAGTATGCGTAGAAGGCATACACGGGCCTGGACTAGAATAGAAAATACCATGTCTGTCTACGTTACATTGGTCTACACTCTGTCCCAAAGCCATAGGTGACTGCCGGAAAGAGATGTGACATGTAGTCAGATGAAAAGAATCCAGGATTGGGTGATGGCCTAGTCAACTCTGCCGTAATCGAGAATCTTGGAGTTACTGTGAGATGCAGCTGGATGAAACTACATGGAACCCTTAGAATCACGCCTGGTAGCCACAATACAAACAAACCAGTTTCAGGTCATCCATTACCTCTTTTTCATGATCTTAAATGCTAACCATCTTTCCATAATCAATTCTAAAACTTCAAGTTTCTGTTAACCTGGCAGATTAGACTCCGCCTAGTCACCCTCCAGAACAAGTTGCCTACAACAGCCCCTGGAATTCAACTGGCCAAGGACCCACCCTGTAGATGCTGTCTCTGTGTTTCCAGAGGCCCATCCACTCAGATCAACTAAGAAGATATAATAATCTCAATATTCGGAGTAATCCGAACCCTTCCAGCCAACAAATGGAACCTGCATTGCTACTGTTATCTCTGTTTGTAGATCCTAACTGATCTGTCTTAATTGACAGCACTTGAATTAGATGTCATTCAGATGCCCTTCTGATATGGGGGATATTTTAAGTTTTAAATTAATTCTTCTATTATTTTTAGGCTTTTATTTTCTATCATAACTCCTATCCTGAGTCTAGCATTTTGAAGACAGCAACTATGACTTACTTTCACCTCCACAAATGCCTAATGCAGGACAGTCTGTGCTGCATGTGCTGTGAGAGTGTTCCTTGCCTGATTCTTTGTTTTTGGTGGGGGGACTGGGGATTGAACTCAGAGGCACTCAGTTCAAGGACTGAGGCACACCCTCTAGTCCTATTTTGTATTTTATTTAGAGACAGCGTCTCACTGAGATGCTTAGTGTCTCACCATTGCTGAGGCTGGCTTTGAACTTGGGATCCTCTTGCCTCAATCTCCCAAACTGCTGGGATGACAGACATGTGCCACTGTGTCCAGAGCTTGCTTGATTCTTCGTATCCTGCTTACCCCTGGTAAAAAGCAGGCTTATGGTTGAATTACCCTGTGGCAGCTGTGGCCCCTAGGACAAATGCCTATGCTTCCTGAACCTCACTCTCTTCCTCTGGAAGTGGAAGGGTGGTACCTACCTGGGAAGCTGGAGGTGGTATATGGTGAGGTGACTGAGCAGGTCACAACTACTCATAAGAGCACCTCTTAGGATGGTTAGTGGCAATGGCGGAGAGTTCTTGGGTTAGGTAGGGCAATGGACAAAGATACACAGGAGGAAAAGAGCAGATTTGGGAATTAAATAACTCAGGAATGCCTGAAGCCCCCAACTGGTTTTTAAGAAGCTATGCATCTGGGTAAGGTGAATCATTGCTTTTGACTTTCCCGTGGGGTTTTAATGTCCCGGATGCTGGCTCACTGTGAAAGCACCAGCAGACCCAGGACTAGTGATTTGGGAAGCACTGAGCATGAGGCACTGTCTTTCCCTCAGGGAGAGGTACTGTGCACAGGCAAAAAAGCATCTCTTTCCTGAACCTGGGATGGGAGACAAACAAACAGGCAATGTCTTTATTTTTGCTACCATTTGGCACAGGCAATCATTATTCATAAACATGACCTCAGGATAACCCATCAAAGTGGTCTCCTACGAGTAACCTGATTGAGTATAGAGTCTCCATCATCCTGACCTGTTTTTTAGACAACCCATAGCATGAGTGGCCATTAGGAGCTTGAGCACTATTGAGCTGGCAGAAAGCATTAAAGCCAGCCTAAGGGTCTTCAGCCCACAGGGAGAGCTAAAGAAACGAGCAGTGTTTTCCCTCTGAGCTTCCAGACTCCTGAAACGCCACCATTAGACATAGCCCTGAAAGGAATCCTGCTGGACGCAGAGAGAGCTGCTCTCTGCACACAATAGGACGACTCCTCCAGTCCCTGGGCTGCTTCCCCGTCTTGTAATTCGTGTCCTTATAAAATGTGGCAAAAGCATTGTGAGCAAACTATAGCTTGTCCTGCAGCAGAAGTAAAGCAATCGCGAGAGCCGGTCCAGTTGACAGGTGTGTTTGGGGCGGAAGCTGCAGCTTTCCTACAGCTTGTTCTCAGGCATTTTCTGGAACAGGTTTCACTGACTGGAGAAACCCACTCAGAAGCTTTTGACCGAAGTTGGGGGAAAAAAATGAAGCATAAAAGAAATGAAACACGGAAGACAGTGTGGCTTACTTGTACATTTGGGCCTGAAGTTCTCTTGCAATCCACAAATCCCAGTTCCTACCTCATTCCTACAACCCAGGTACTGGAGACTGGATCACCGTAAACTTACTTCAGTCTGTGTTGTAATTGCGTAGGGCTTGGAGGACGGTGGGCAGGATTTGCCCGTGTACCCCTCACACACGGAGGACATCAGGCTCCCACAGAGCCTGCCCACACAGGCTAAGGGGTTGGCTGAGGGCATCTGAAGCGGGTGGAGGGAGATGCTAGCTCACAGTTGGCCATTTTCCTCCTCTCTGTGGGCCGTCTCCCCATGCCACCCTCTGAAAGGGCTGGAAAATCTGAAATAACCTCCTCAGTGTTGAAAATGCAAGCTATGATATTTATCCTTTTCTGAATCTTTTTATTTCTGTGATCCAGCGACTGAGGTGCAGGTATGGTACCTCTGGCTTCATAGTGCTAGGATTTGAATGTAACTTTTATCTCTCCTTTCTCCAATCCCCATCCAAATTGCCTCGGGGCATTCTGAAAGCATCATGTCATGGTAAGATGTAAATCGCTAATATTTCTTCATGGCTTTCCAGTCTAATTTTCCTTCAATGAATAAATGCCCAAGAAATGCTTTTAAAAAAATGAGGAAAAGTGAAATAATATCATATGGAGTCCTTGTGGAGATGTTCTGAAACCAAGAACACTTCTCAATAACACCAACATTGAGTTTTCTATTTATCTCCTTTATTTCTTTAGATATTTGTAAGCAAAGAATGAGACATACTCATTAGAAAGAGAGAGAAAGGAAGACAGAGACAGAAAGGTTCTGGCTCTTCCTGAGGTGCCACTTTTCCATGCAAGAAAGGTCTGACTCGGTGATAGCAGCTATGAAGCCGACATATCAAAAATCCAAGGACAGCAGCTACCATCAGTTCCAAACCTTATTTGGTACAAAAAGAAAGTGGAGATCTGGAAGGAAAGCACTCAAGTGAAGGGCAGTGGAAGAACCATCACTGCTCCAGAGCTCCTGACCTGCAGGTGGGCACTCTTCCTGCCCCAGGGAGCTGAGTGCTGGATTTGGCTCTGTAGGAGGCAGAGTAATGGCATAGGGGCTCAGGAACTCTGGTTGGCCAGTCGGGAAAGCCTGGGTGCAAACTCCAGGTCAGCCATGGGCAAGTTGCTTAAGCTTTTCTTGGAAGCATTATTACACAAAAGAAGGTTCAGCACCCAGCAGATCAGCATCACCTAGAAGCAGTTAAAACTATTATGGCCCAGCACCCCCGCACAACTCACCTGCCTGAATCCTCTTAGCAACATCCCCAGGTGAAGGGTATACATGTCCCCATGGGAGAGGCATGGCTCAGAATGAACCACCCTCATTGTGGAATGCTCCTTCTGACCCTCTGGGAAGCAGGTGTCTGGGCACCAGCTGCAACTCTCTTGCAAGTTTTTCATGTGATTTTAACCCTTTAAACAGTACCAAGTCACCAGAGTTCACTAGCTGAAGAATCGGCCTTCCCTCCCATAATGTTCTTGTAAAGACCCCAAGAGGTAGTGTTCACAAGCACAGCACACCTCCAGCCTAGCCTGCACCCTCGAAGTGTTCTTTTCCTTCTTTCTCCTTTTCCTGATTTTTTCTCCCTTTTCTTCTGTATAATGTAATGCATAAGTTAAAGCAAGTTTTCTTCCTTAGAAATCCCCAAAAATGTTCTGCTGTTTATTGAATTGACACTTTCTAAGTTTTTCCAACAAACAGTACCAAATGCGCTCATGGGATGTGGATGGCACTGTTCCACACACTGGTGAGGCACGGTGAGCTCCCATCCTCCACCACCATCAATCAGCATGACTTACCTCCCTCGCCACCACACACCCAGCCTGAGTCCGGCACCCTCTCTGCTATAGGAAGGCAGGCAAATGAGAGCAGCAGTGCACATCTCCCACACCATAAGCACGCTGGAGCCAACAACAGAGGAGGACAAAACCAAAGCATTTGATACCTAGAATGAAGGAATAGCTTAATGGTGTCTTACTTCAATTTTTAAAATTTTGAACATCTACCATATTCCCCTTGAAGCTGATGGTAAATGTGTCGTTCCTCATTATGTGCCACGACAACATAGAGGATCCAAATCGTTTTGCCTAACAAAAGCCACCAGAGACCAAGCCATCTGTGGTCACAGGCTGCTGACCTTGACAGCTCCAGTGCCCGGGCCGGCCAGACCCCATCTCCACCCGGTGGCTGGAAGCACAGGGCAAGGACACATGGAGGCCCGCCTTGGCCCATTACCATCAAGGGTTTATACTTTAATATCTCCAAGCTTTTGTCTGCTCAGAAGATTATTATTCATTGTTTCTAATTGCTCCATTTCGGGATCTGTTCGTAAATACACATCATAAGAACATTTTCAAAAGATCTGTCACAGGATTGTCTCTAGTTTTTGTGCTTTTAAATGTAAAAGCCCCCAAAAGAATTGGCAGCAACTCAAAATAATGATTATGTAAATGAAAAAAAAAGAAGTCTTGCTTTTAAACCAGAGAAAGGCGAAGCTATTTAGAGCATGGACCCTCCCCCTCCCTCCTCCAGCTCCAGTGGCTTCCTCTTCCCGGGAACTGGCCTTCCCTGGCATAAGGCCTGCAGACCTTCCCAGCACTGAGGGTCCTGGCCGGTCCACATGTTGCCCCTTTGTCATAAAACTTGGACCATTCTCCTACTTGTGGCACCTTCCTTGGGCCTCTGCTCCGTGTGCTCCATCTTTTGCGGTTAAATTCAAATTCTGATTGGAAGAAAAAAAGAAAAAGCCCTCCAGATATCACAATAAACACACACACAGAGGAAGAAAAAAAAATTCTATCTCCATTGAGCTTAACAATCAGCAGGGCCCAAATTACCTCTTATTAACATTTATTTTACAAAAGAGGCAGGGTATAATTTGGTGGTAGATTCAGATTTGGAGAGGAGCTATAATCAGCCTCCTGAAGTGCTCTGCCTGAAGGACACGCTGCTATTTTTTGTAATTATATTTCTCTGCCCCCACCCCTCCCAGTCTCCGAGTCTTGCACTCCTGATTCTGGGGCCTGCCTGCCCCTCGCATCCCTTTCTTTCTCTCCTGCCTGCCCCCTTCTCTCTCTCTCCCTTTTTGGGCCTCTTGAATAGTGAGGCCTCTTTCAATAGCCCAGGCAGACTTGCAGATTAGCCAGGCTGTTGGTGGAGATGGGGGGCGGCTGAATAGGGGCAGGAGGCCCCACTTCTCTGGCAAACAAGGCTCTGGGAACTGGTCCAACTGGGGAGAACATGTGCTGGGCCCCTGAATAGGCGAGCAGCAGGCCGGCGCATATGCCAGCCTGTGCCACAGAGACGCCTCTGCATATCTACCATGACAAACAGGATTATGGAAGACAATTTATCTGGCACGCTTTATCAAAATCAAACACTGACCCCCGACCTCTCCCCTCCGTGGGCGGCAGATGCCACGCTCCGATTCAATAGACCTCGAGTGTTCCCTTTTTCACTTCTGAAAAGAATCCAAGGCCTGAAGAAGGCTGGCACAGACTGATTGCAGCCACTGTGAGATGCTGACGGTCCCCATCAAAGAGCACGGGCCACCTCTTCTCTTGCTCCTCATGGAGCGGGAGACCAGGGCTCCTCTTCGGCAGTAGAAAGGGAAAGAAATGCATGGGTTTTACTTTTATCTTTCTTGTCTGGCACCTGCAGCTTGCTGGGGGTGGGAGGAAGGGACAGATTCAGACTGTGGAGCTCCATGTGGCCTGCGGCTGGGGAGCTCAATTCCAGGGGGAGGGGTCTGCCAGTGGCTGAAGAGCATCATGGTGTTCGCGAATCAGCTAATCCCTTTACAGGACTTATGGGGGGACGATAATACAGCAGAAAAGTAGCAGGGCTTCTGGAATTAACGGAACCTATAATCACAACTCCGTCCAGTCTACTGCTGTAACTGAAACGATTGCTCTGTGCTTCTGTTGTGACCCTGATAAGAGGAACCCTATATTCATGTCTGTTAAGGACATTCATGGCGCAGCTTGGCCCGATTTATAAATGACAACCCTTTACAGGAAGGAAGGAGGCATGATTTTTCTGAGATCTTTGAAGGTTTGAGAGCCAATGAGGAAAGGGAGGGCTTTGGCCATATCTCTTCCTGTTGGTGAGGCTGGAGGCCAGGCCTGAGCACAGGCGAGGTGAGGCGTTTCTGCTGTTGCTTACCATTCTTTTTCACCCATGAACAAGGCTGAGAACTGTGGGTGCAGAGGAGCAGGTGGCAGGATGACGGTCACTCTTATAGGAGCTGCTTCAGTGCTGGGGAGTCCTTGGTTAGACACTGAACCACCTCTCCATTAAGAGGAGGACGTGCTGCTCCCTGCTCAGGCCACCTGCACTGGGAGCACCGAGAGGACTCCCTAGACACGGCTGCTGGACCCAGGTGGGCTCTGATGGCGCCCTCTCTCAGAGGAGCCTGTGTCCTATCCAGCTTCTCGGGATGTAACTTATGGGTGGCTCACGTCTTCCTGCCTCAAACTCTCACTACCTCTCTGTCGTATGACTTAGATCAGTGCAAGTCTCCAAGAAGGCCCTGAAGTTCAGGACATCTGCTTTCTGGGCCAGTTAGTGAAATGGAGTGGGAATTATCAGGGGAAGGCAGAGATTATTGTCAGAGTCTGTAAGTAGAGGCAGAGTCTGCTTAGCAAAGTGTGTGGGGGACTGTATTCATCTGAATGGTTGCAGCATCGCGGCTATCTGAGATTTCCACTGTCAGGGTCACTTTCCGTGTCTGGACACTACAGGTGTTCAACTCTAGACAGGAACTCTGCCCTGGAGAAAACTCGCTGCTGGCCTCAGCTCCATCAAAGCTCGGGGAGGACAGTCCTCTACTGGGAGTGGACCTTAGGACCACAGCCCACTTGCACTGAGATGTCAATTTTCCTTGAACACAGAATCTTCCCCTAAAATATGAAAATCTGGTTTATTCATTTACACTGTAATCATTTGCTATTAAATTATTCATTAGTTTAGGAATTTACAAATCCCAAGATTAGTAAGATTGTCCCTAACTGATGCTACATAATACATGCGAAAAAAGAGAAAGCAGTGTTTCTAAAAAATTATATATCAATAAAGTAATAAAAATGAGAATGCTATTATTTGTTCTGGCAAGAAAAAATGGGAAATTGGGTGATTTTCTTTGTTTCTATAAGCTTCAAACTAGAAGAAAAGGGTATATATTTCTGTTTGTTTCTTGTATTTTATAATGAGACAGAACCAGATTCCTCTGAGCCTCATGGAGCTCTCTGTGTGTGTGTGTGTGTGTGTGTGTGTATGTGATACAGACTCTGAAGATTTGAAGGTAATCACAAGCTTGCAAGGCCTGAGTTTCTCAGGCAATCAAATTTGGTCAGCAAGTGCTTAAAAGTGGAGAGCTTTGACCTCTGGAATTATTTTCCACTCTGGCTTTCCAATTTTATTAAATGAGCCTGACATTTTAACAAAATAAGGAGACCCAAAACACCAGCGCCGTGTGTGCACATGTGGTCACGTGGTCATGAACCGGTGATAGAAATGGTCTTGGGCAAGGCTAATTTTGTGAGGCTGTGGGGCGGAGGCAAGGTGAAGTCGTGGTCTCACCTGGTGTGGAGGCCAGTGGTGGGACCCAGGCTGGCCAGCTGGGGATCTAAGGACTCTCATGAGGCATGGCGATTGCTCTAGGTTTCCTGTCCTGGAGGGAACAATAGCTCACTGTGGTAGACCAGAGGCGATAGTTGCTGTCCTCCCTCACTGACTAATCCGTGATCCTGCCCAAGCTGTGCCATGTCTTATGAGCATCTTAGCAGAAAATGCACCTGAGCATAAACCCTGGCCACATCCAAAAAGCCTTAGAGCAATGTCCTGCCACTGCCTCCCTGTTTATCCACCCTCTTGTGACTTCTCGAATGGGTGCAACACTCCAGAGAATGGTGAGATAAACTGATGCTTAGGTAATTCACTGTCCAAAATATTGAACACACATGAGTGGGACGGAGTCCGAATGCCTTTCAAGTGCTGCAGTACACAGCTGAGCCTACCAAGAATGTTTGGTGGGCTTTGCATTGAATTTGCCATGTTAGGTATTGCAAAAAGAAATGCAATTCAGGATCCCAGTAAATCAGCCTGGAGGACGTGGGCAGCTGTGGAAACGTGTTGCAGTAGCAGCTCATGGGATAAACAGAAGGTGGCAGCGTTCTAACATGGCCAGGCGCATGCACACAGCACACACCCCATGCCACTGCATGATCCTCAGTCATTGTCTGGATTCCTCATAGTTCACAGCCCTGTGCTTTGGCAGCAAGGCAGTAACAGAAAGCTGAGAGATTTCCTCGGATACGATAACGCTGGACACTTCAGGGCTGTGTTGGCAAAACATTCTGCAAATAGGAAACCAAGAAGTTGAGCGGAAAATGCCTACATGCTGTCTCAAGCTGCCCTGTTTCCCATTCTTAGTTAGAACACCAGCACCAAGAGTTAGAAAGGATCAGGATTAAGTCTAGGGAGGGATAGGCAGTTTCCTTTTTTTTTTTTTTTTTCTTCTGCTTCCAAAGAAACTTATGGAACTAATGTATAACCGAGAAAACACTGTGCTGTCAATAAGAAAATTGTGGTCCAGGGTGGACTCTGTTTCCAGCAGAGTGAGAATCCTGAGATTTGGTTTTAGTGTCTAGGGTTCTAGGTTAACTCTTTGCTCTATGACTGCCTGGCTTGTCCCCCAGTAGATCACCAGGTCTCAGTTCTTCTTGTTTAAGCTGAGATGACAGTACCCCTGACAGTGTGGTACTGATTTCTGAAATCATGTCTGTAACTCACAATGCCTGGTCCATACTAGGTGCTCAATAGATGTTATCTTTATCATCATCATTCCCATGGATATTGATTTTTACTGTTTTCAAAAATTATAGCTTGTATTATCAGATTTGATTCTCATGGCAACTCTGAAAAGCAGTCAGGAAAGGAGTTCTTATTTTCACTTCACAACTAAGGCTGGCGAATGTGTGATAAGTGACGCGTCATGCTGAAAGCTAGTCCTTTTTCTAGGGCTCAGTTTACTCATCAGTTATATAAACACATTGAACAGGAGACAGGGAATTCTTAAGATTGTTCCATCTCTAATATTTGCAACTCGGCTATTTTGGTCAAGAATAGTAAGTAGAAGCCACGGGAGAAAGGAATTGCATTTTAATCTTAATGGTAATTTGCTTGGATTGAAGCCGATGCCTCTTTGGTATGGACACACAGAACTCTTATGCCTTACAAGGAGTAAAAGAAATAGAACACAAGGCTTTTGTGAAACCCATTCAAGGACCGAAATTAACTCAACATGTAAGCACTTCCCCAAAGTGACAATGTTTTATTTTATCCACAGCCAGGCACTTGACTATATATTGTAGTCAGCTACAGCCCTGTCTGTTTGCTGCTTATTGGTGAGAGTGCTTCTTCTGAAAGTTACCTAAAGTTACCATACCTGTTCTAGCATGAGAGTAATTATCAACAGCACAAGTTAAAAGAGCAGCTTTCCAAAGAGAACACGCCCACCCCCAGGAAAGCCATTCAAGGGGCGCTGCTTGCTAAG
The DNA here is from genome assembly GCA_004024805.1 of Geosciurus inauris. Classification (NCBI taxonomy): domain Eukaryota; kingdom Metazoa; phylum Chordata; class Mammalia; order Rodentia; family Sciuridae; genus Geosciurus; species Geosciurus inauris. The sequence goes on from PVHX01009174.1 coordinate 36,281, forward strand.
AAGCACCTCAGCTATCATTTAGATCCTTGTGAAACTTTCACTCCATCGCCAGAATGGGTTCTAACTGCCACATCCAAACACAGTGCTGTACCTGCATTTTACGGCTTTAAGTTAAACCTTTTGTTTTAATGATGAGATCTGCGAGCACTCTAATAATGTGGACAGATAAATACATACATACATACATACATACATAGATCTGTCATTCTAAGATTGTCAAAACAGAAGATAGTAAGCTGGTTTGGATGAGAAAAGCTTTTCTTTCTTAAGAACTCTCCTGTGCATGGCAGACATTGCTCCCACCCTTTGTAATAGACCCTTGACATTTAGCAGGTATGTATCTCAAGATTTCTGCAAATCCTCAGAGGTGTAACTTTTTTTATCACAGAAGTGTTCCAACGAATCAATGATGACTAAGACAGGCAGACATATTGGCTGGCTATTGAATATCAGTGTCTTCCCTCCATAGTTTTGTACCATTGGAAGTCAGGTTGGATGGTGTGAATATGTCATCCAGCTGTTGGGCTGTGACTGGAAGTGGTGTGTCTCTCTGGCAGCCAGACAACTAAAGCACTGCATTGAAACCCTCTGCCTTCTCTTTCTCTGTCATGAAGAAAGAGATCATGAAATCTCAGGAGAGAAAATGGCTTAGATCCCCCAGTCACTGAAAACAGATTCCTTATAGAGCCACTGGCCCCACAATAAACATTATGGGAGGGAAATGTAAGCTTTGGTGCTTGTAATTGCTTTGAAGCTAGCCTATCCTAATACCCCTACCATAACAACTGTCCTCATCAACAGCCCGTAGAGAAGAGCCCACATTCCTACACCTGTTCCGGAAAGCACTTTTCTGAGTCAACTGCTGCCGTAAAGGAAAAGTGGGAACCGACTTGTGCCAGATCTCATTGAATGTGTGGAGAAAAGCGCACAGTGATGCCCAACTCTCTGTGAGCTTTGTGAAACACAATTTAAATTCACTTTCTATTATACTCCCCCAAACTTCATCAAGAGGCTTCGGTATAGCTCACCTGGAAGGCTGTTGCTTCAAGTTGTGAATACAGAGACAGCCCTGGGAGGTGGGCGAGTAGCAGTCAACACACTAATTTACTACAAAACAAACTTTTTCTATCAGCCTTGTGGTGCCCACATTATGAGTTTTTATGAATTTGGCTATTTCGTAGACTCCAATTAGTGCTTATTTATGCTTGGCATATATCTATTTTGTGCATGCTTATAACCCAGATAATAACCCTAACCCTAACCCTAACCCTAATATTTCACATTAAAGACATGAGTGTATCAGTGCAGAAGGAATTGAATACAAGAATTGTCACCTGGGTATAGATTGGCCTCAGAGATCACTGAGACGGCACAGAGGAAATGAGGGGTAGCAGAGGTGGCAGCAGGAAGAGCCAGCATCCTTAGGCGTAGGGGGCAAAACCAAGAGACCCGAACTGTGAGGTTGCAGAGACTTGGAAAAGAAGCCCCGTGGAGTGGGAGGTCAGGCTTAGGAGGAGGAGATATGTGTCACGCACTGGCCTCTGAGCTCAGAAGAGAGACCCACGGGCTGAACCCGGTTTTCTCCCGGCTGATGGAAATGTCAGTGATCAGCCGACACTCCTGGGGCGAGGGCTGAGCCTGCGGGTACTGTAAAAGGTGCAGGCTTCGTTCAGTTGATAGAGTCGGGAGCTGCTGTTGTAGAAGGGAGCGAGCATGGTCGAGACCCTCACCACTCAGAGGAACAAGGTTAATGAGAAGGAAACACAGAGTTTTCAGGAAACAAACCCAGAAAGCAAGCCCTGCTCCTCACTCCTGATACCTCCGAGGGCCTCCTGTGACAAAATCTTCCAGGGAACCATAAGGCCAAAGGAAAAGGGGTTTTCTTACCTCATTCTCATTAACAGAAAGCAGAATGTACGGGGGCTGATTTGGTACATGGGGATGAGAAATCATTGCTGAAGTTTGTAGCAGAGCCAGGGTGGAGCTCAGCGGTAGAGCACGTGCCAAGCACACACAACGCCCTGGGTTCCATCTCTGCACCACAATATAAAAAACAAAAACAAAACAATTTTTTTTTAAAAAGTTGGCATGCATTTTCCTTTAGAATTAATTTCTTGCTTTGCTTTGAAAATTAGAGTCTCTCAGTGATTGAAAAAAAATTAAGTGATTCTGACAATTGCTTTCTTTCTCACCCATAGACTAGCCATATTAGTTTTTAAATGTTATAATTTAAGATAATTTTCTCTGTGCCATAGAAAAAAGTTCTGGTGTCATAAATAATATATCCTGGCCTAAGAATAGGAAAACCTGGGTCTCACTCCTTCACTCACTATTTTTATGCCCACTGGAAAATCAGAAATTGTATCTGAGATTTAATTACTTTCTGAGAATCTGATTTAATGATAAAATAAAACAAGATGTAATTATTTCTGTGTAGTACTGGGACAGTCAGGACATTCGCCACGCAGTCCAGCAACCATACCTTTGCATTTTGGCCACACTTAGGAGGAAAATGGCAAAACGCTTTCCCCTGGGGAGCAGACGGGTTAGGGAGAAGGCTCTGTGTTATTTTACAAGGATTGCTTGTCCTCTTCCCTACCATAACCACAAGTAACCACAAGGGGACATTCCATATATTTACCTGGAGATAAAGCTCCTGCTCAGGTAAACTGACCCCCAACAATCCAGTTTCCAGAAGCTATCACAGGACCTCAGCCTTCAGCAACTCCTCAGAATCACCACTTGAATGTTCCAGAGGCTTCTGTTCCAGATAAGAGTGTCTCTCCAGATGTTGAAGGCAAAGCCATAGCTCTATAGTTGCTTGCAGTCATTGATTTTCAGTTCTTTTCCTGTCGTAAGGATGGGAGTGATGATGTGCAGAATCTTTACAGGTTGGAGATATAACTGGAGGTCATGGCCATATCTCTGGCTCAGCATTCTGCAAATGTGGATTGAGGAGCTACAATAGGGGAAGTCTGCACAGTGATAGTGATGAACTAAGACCCGTCTCCACTTTCGACATCACAGGATGTGTGAGACATGCACAACTCTCAAAGAGCCCCCACCATCCTCTACCCACAGGTCCTGTTCCCATGACCTTGGGTGTGTGACATCACAACTCACATCCAGTCAGATCTTTGGGGTAAAGAGATCTGGTTAGTCAGAAGACACCAGCACATGGACTCTAGGAGAAGTTTCAGGTCTCAGCTTCTTCACTAGTGCAGCTTCTAAGATTCCCCCAGCACACTGTGCAAATCTTGGCTTAGCACTTATTGTGTGCACATGTCTATCTTCCTGCCAATCAGCATGTGCTTTGAGGAAAGGGACTCATTTTCTTTGTATTCCTGTCCTCAGAACATGGAAAATTCTGTCAACCAGAAGAGACTCCTTAAGTGTTGAAAGAATATTGAAGTCACTGGTATCAGGAAGTTTCTTTTATAAATTAGTAAATGTGCTTGGGTCACATGTCCTAGACTGGAAAGCATTTTTAATGAAAATATAGTAATAAGATAATTCCAGGAAAAGAGACTCAACAATTTCAACGTCAGCATTAATAATGTAAATTTTGTGACATATGAGATAATGGTGATCATGTGTGACTAGGAATTTTATGTAAGTCAAGGAATCATCTTACCATCTTCAAGATTTTAATCGCCAACCTTTTAAATTGTTTTGCTTTTATTGGTCCTCACATTAGACCGTGAAAATCTTACATGTTCGTCATTCAGTCATTCAGTCTGTCTTTCAGTAAGCATAGGTTGTTTTTTTTTTTTTTTTAAACATAGATTAATAAACAGACCTCTTCTAGTTCCTGGCAATAAAATAAGGGAAAAAAATTATGGCATCTTGCTTTTAAAAGGCCAACAGGGTAAGTACAAGGAAGTGAGAGTCACCTAAGATGAAAATCATATCTCAGAAGAAGCTTCAAGGGAGAGGTGACCTGTGCTGACACTTGGAAAAGGTGAACATATCGAAATAAAACAGGCATGCAGAAATGCACAGGAAGATGTCTGTGCAGCTCGATGGATGTCTATAGCAAAGCGAAAACCAGGAAAACTGGCACATGGAGGAAAAAACAAAACATTAACTCTAAGCCCTCAAACGCACACTGCCATTTGTAAGCTGTGCCCTCCCCAATTTCACCATTATCCTGATTCCTAAAGCCACAGACTAGCTGCGTCTACTTTTTAACTTTCCATCAATGAAACCTTAGACTTATTATTTAAGGTGAGTCCTGACAGGCATAAGGTAAGACACAAGACTGGAGAACCCATGCAGAGGCGCTGGACGCAGCAGGGACCCGGGGATGGCCCTGTGCTCTGCAAGAGGCTGCGTCTCTCCTCACTGGGAGACCGAGGTGCTTCTCAACAGGCTCTCTGCCCCACCCACTCTGTCCTCCTCTTGGGATGGATAAAGGCAGTGACTGTCCGTCCGTCCTTGTGTGTCTTACACACACGTTCCTTTTACTTCAGAGCAACACCTCTTCCCACCTCGGATTGCAAATTCCTCTGAGGCAGTGGCTGCGCTTAAACTCTCTTTAAAAGCTTTTAATGAATTATAAGCCTGTGAGGATGTATTAAGGTTAATAATATTTTTTCAATCATGTGGTAGTTTCATAGAGAAATATGTGAATGATGAACTACAGTTACAGAAAAAATTCAGTGTGATCGATGCATGTTGTGTGTATGTGTTTTCCACAAAGTTGCATTTACAGAATATGGAAAATTTATTTTCTGAACATTTACAATAAGCCTTTATTTTTCTAAGGTCATAGCTTACCATTTTTATACAGACCTCCATTTTTTTTCTTTTCTGTGATACTCCAGTAAATGTCCATTGTGAATACCAGACACAATGAACCACCTTGAACTTGAGACTTCACAAGGTCCTTAAATTAACCATAAATTCCTTCCCACTCTCTTCTGAAAGGAACTGGGTGATTTCTCTGAATTTCCTGACCTCTGACCTTGGCTGTGTCAAGATGCCAATTAAAAGGTCCATATTCTCTTCTTGAATGTTAATTTAGTCCAGAGAATGAAGATCATGTTTCCCTATTATCAAATGTCTAACTCTATGAGAATGTTGGACTCCTGCTCGGTGTTGTCTGACCTCAGTACAGACATGTGAACCCACGTTTCTATAGTTTATCTGCATAGGAATAGGACATGAAATAATGATTCATATCTGTTGATTGCCTACATGGTTCTGCCTCTGTTCTAATGGCCTTATTAATTTATTTGATGTTCACAGCTCTGCTCAGAATAACACCAGGACATAAAAATTCTCTAGTGCTAAACTGTGGTGTAATGAGATGATAGGAAGGTAGGTGGTGGGTAGGGAGATAGGTCAATAGTTACTGCTATGATCGTAAGAAGCAGGGGATTTCTAGGAAGAAAAATCGATAAGAGAAGCTGAAAATAAGAGGCAGATACTTATTTGAGCTTTGAAATATTGGGAAAATTTAAACAGGCAAGTAGAAAGGAAGGGACTATTCCAGACAGATGAAAAATAATGCCCACAGGCGAGGTAGTGATAATCCCCCTGGATTGTGAGGGCACCCACAGCTCTGGAGCTGAGCAGGAGGAAAAAACAAGAAGAGTGTGCATAATACAGCCCAAAAGATGAATGTGAAGCCTCTGAGTCGCAGGAACTAACTGTAAAAAAAAAAAAGCAAACTTGGCATTTGCTCAGATGGGCGCTTGTAATGTATTTGGATCTCAGAAAGCCCTCATCTCATCCAGCAGGGTTCCCAATGTTTCACGTGTGACTTGGCTAGACTGGATGCTTGGAGATGTTTCAGGAGCATATATATATATATCTGTCTCAAAGATGATTTATGTCCAGATTTTTCCATTATGTTTTCAAATTTTAGAACCTCTACCCCTTTCATGCTTAAACTTAATAAAAAACTTAATAAAACTCTGTATAATTCACTTATGAAGAAGGTGTTGTGAAGTCCTAAGACAATTATTACTCCTCTGATTATATCAGTTGCAGATTCTGCAGCTAGTAGGCTCTTTTTCTTCTTCTTCTAAGGATGATGTGAGCCAGGACAACTTTTCCTCAATGTAAACTTTTATTTTGGTGGAGTTTGGGGCTAGAGGATGGAGATAGGAGAAAAGTGGCAAAGCCTTAAAAATAGACAAGTTGCCTACTGCCTGTGGCTCCTCAGATGGAAGCTTGCCTGCCACTATTCCAGTTTCTCAGGAGGCTGGTGGTGGAGAGAAGTGAGACTGCTGATCAAGAGGTGCCAGTGGCCCACTTAGCTTAACACCGTAAGGTAACTGGCCTGCAGTGTAGTGATGCCTGCAGCCTGAGATGCAGAAGGACCCAGGATGAATTTCACGCAGCAGACTGTTGGAAACTAGAAGACATGGAGGATAGTTGGTATTCAGCACAAAGTTTATGTTTTAATCAGATTTTCATTGTTTTGACCAAAAGACCCAGCAACAACAACTTGGGGGAGGAAAAGTTTATTTTGGCTCCTGATTTCAGAAGTTTGGTCCATGATCCGCTGACTCCATAGCTCTGGGCATGAGATGAGGCAGAACATCATGGTGAAAGGGCATGCATGGCAGAGGAAAGCAGCTCAGGACTGGATAAACAGGAAGCAGAGCTCCACTCACCAGGGACAAAATATAAACCCTGAAGTCACATCCCCAGTGACCTACATCTTCCAGCTACACCCTACCTACCTACAGTTAACTTTCAGTTAATCCATTTAAGTAGATTAATCCACTGAATAGGTCACACTTCCCATAATCCAATCATTTCACCTCTGAAAATTCTTGCATTTTCTCACACTTGAGTTTTTTGGGTGATCCTCATATCTAAACCATAACAGTCTGCCCCAGACCCCAAACGTTTGTTCACATTTCACAATGAAAAATACTTTTAGTCAATTTCCAAGAGTCCCCATAGTCTTACCAGTTCCAGCATTGCCCAAATGTCCAAAACCAAAACTCTAAGTCCAAATCTCATCTGAGACTCAGGCAAACTCTTTTTTGTGAGAGTAAAGATCAAAAACAAATTAAATATATCCAATGTATAATGACACTAAGTAAACATTTCAAGTCTACAATGGAGAAATTGGGGCATAAAAAGAAGAGATAGGACCAAAGGAAGATGGAAATCTAGCTGGGCAAACAAGTTCTATAGCTTCATGTCCAGCATTTGGAGTAACTTGTATTGTGATGTTCTCTCCAAAGGGCTGGGTAGCTCTGCCCCTATGGTCTTGCTTGTTGCAATCCACAGGAACACTCTCTTGGCTTGTCTCTGCTCTATTTCTGTGGCTTTCCCCAGCAGAACTCTCATGATACTGGCATCTCTTAATCTCTGGGGTCTCTGCTGCAGCTTTAGCTTCCTTCTCATATTTTCATGCATCACTGTCTCAAGGACAGCCCATGGGGACTCCCATCCTGTTACACCTTTCCTCAGCTACCAGGCTTTCCTTTGAAATCTCAGGAGCTTCCACAAATCCCTAATTACAGCATTTGCATTTCTGAAGAACCATCACCACATAGTCGGTGCCAGGACCTGCCCCCATCTTGAGCAGTAGCCAAGCCTCCAGGGACCACAATTGCAGCAGTCTCTGAGTGCCTGGGTAGTCAAGCATGGTGACAAAACTTCCTATGTCTCCCCCACCCCTATGCAAGCAGGGTGCCTCCATAGGCTCTTCTCAGAGGAATTTTTATTTTACACCCTTGAGCCTGAGATGCATTTGAGTTTGCTTAGTCTTGAGATGCCCTCAAGTCATTTTTACTATTTTTTTCTATGCAAAGTACTTAGCATCTCTTTCATGGCTATAATATCTTTATCAACCACAGCTTCCTTAGTCCCAGTTTTACTTACACTGGCCAAACTGCTAGTTTTTAAAAATCTTTCTGCTTTTCTTTCCTGCTCCTGATTATCATAGTAAATCTGGCTAAAAGCCACCAACTGTATCCATGCCACCCCCTGAATGCTGTGTACTGCCTTGAAATTTTCTCTGCCAAATTAATTGGTACATCAACTTTAAATTTAGTCTCTCAAGAAGGTCTCAAAACTTAGCAAACACATAGACAACTTCTTCACCAAAACATGGCATGAAGGTCCTCTAGTCTAATAGAGTCTTCCTCCATTGAAACTTGATGAGCAAAATCTTTACTATCAACCATTCTATTGGCATTCTGGTCTTCTGAATTCCCACCAGAATCACCCATTAGGCTCCACTGAACAACATTCTAATGCTTTTCTAGCTTGCATCTCTAAATATTTTAAAACTCTTCTCTCTTCAAACTAGCTCCAAAAACTTCTGAACCATGTGTTCAGATTAGTCACAGGAATGGCCCCACTTTTGGTACCAATTTCTGTTTCAGTCAGCTTTTCATTGCTGTGACCTAAAGACCCAACAAGAACAACTTGAAGGAGAAAAAGTTTATTTTGGCTCATGGTGTCAGTGATTCAGTCTATGGCCAGCTGACTCCAAAGCTCTGGGCCTGAGGTGAGGCTGAACATCATGGCATCAAGGGCCTAGAAGCCCTTGAAGCACAGAAAAAAAAACTCTGTTTACAGAGGACAAAATATAAACCCCAAAGGCACATCCTCAGTGACCTACCTCCTCCAGCCACATCCTACCCTCTTGGAGTTACCACCCAGTTAATCCATATCAGTGGATTAATCCATTGATTAGGTCACACCTCTCATAAGCTAATAGTTTTATCTCTTAATGTTCTTGCATTGTCTCATAATAAGCTTTTGGGGACACCTCATGTCTAAAGCCAAACAGTCTTTATTTATCTAAGGAAGATTTCTTGGAAAACAACATCTATCATACAATTCATAATGATTCTATTACCATAATTATCTGATAGCTTCCTGGTATAACAAAAAGAAGCTTCCATGTGGAATTTGAATATTCCTTCTTCACAAAAAAAGAAGAAAGGGGTAAAAATCCTCCCTTTCCTCCTTTTTTCTTCATTCTTGCTGGTAATTCAGGCTTTATTAACACTAACACTGCTTCAAATCCAGATCCCAAGACTTCCTTCACATAGTCACTGAGATTTTCAGGTGAGTAGATAGAAATAAGATGACATTTTTAGGGCACTACTTGTCATTTTTGAAATTCAGATGTCCTCAACCAAATGTCTGATACAGTGGCCAAACTGCTTTGGAAGGGGAGGCACAGGTTTTTATTCTTCATTTCTCCCCTAGACTAATTCATTAGGCCAGTGCTTCTCGCAAGCTGGTCTGGATACCAGCAACATCAGTATTACTTGGGATCTTGTTCAAAATTATCTCAGAAAATTGTATGAAAATTCTTCAAAAATTGGAAATAGAGCTAATGTCTGGTCCTATGACCTTGCAATTTATCTTCTAAGTACATATCCAAAGAAAACAAAGTTATTAGGTTGAAGGTAACTACACTTCCACGTTCTTTGCAGCCTTATCCACAACAGCCAAAATAGGAAACAACCTAAGTATCTATCAACTTCAATGGACAAAGAAATTATATACATTCATCAGTCAGCTTTCTGTTACTATACCAAATGCCTGAAACAAGCAGCTTATGAAGAGAACATTTTATTTTAGCTCATGACTTCAGAGGTTTTAGTCTATGACTGACTGGTCCTGCTGCTTTCAGGCCTGTGCCAAAGCCACACAACACAGCAGGAGCACATGTGAGAACAAGAGCACAGAACTTACGGTTCAGAAGTGAAACAGGAAGAAGAAGGGGCTGGGGTCCCAATTCCCCTTAAAGTTGTCTCTCAATGGCCTAAGATCTCCCACTCAGCCCTGCCTCTTTAAGGTTCCCCCTCTTCCTAATAGCATGACCCTAGGGAACAGGCCTTCACCACAGGAGGGACATTCCACATCTGAACTAATGCATGTCTGTAATTATTAGTGTGTAATAACATCATTTAGCCATCAAAAGAAGGCAATCCTTCCACTCATGACAATCTGGATGAACCCAGAGGATGCTAGGCTAAGTGAAATAAGGCAGACACACAAAGATAAATGCTGCATTATCTCACTTAAATGCAGGACCTTTAAAAAATCAAATTCATAGAAACAGATAGTATGGAATGTAGATTTCCAGGGATGGAGGTCTTAGGCAAATGGGGCAACTGTCAAAGGAAACAGAGTTTCCATCCCATAGGATAATAAGTTCTAGAGATCCAACGCACAGGGGACTGTATTAGTAAAACCATACCATACACTTAAAACTTGCTAAGAGAGTGGATCGCATGTGTTCTCACCACACACACACACACACACACACACACACACACACATACTGAGTGGAAAGATGGACATGCTAATTATCTTGACCATAGTGGTCAGTTCCCTTTGCATATGTATATCAAAGTATCCCCCTTTACACCTTGAATATGCACAATTTCAGTTAAAAAATGAAAAAAAAAACCACAAGAGATCAATTCATTGAACACATCTATTTAAAAAGAAGAAAGAGAAAGAAAAAAATGAGGGAAGGAAAAAAAGAGAAAGCAGTAAAGACAGACAGGCAGACCCCATTCTGACCCACTGAACCCAAGCTTCACGTGGGGCCCAGACACTGAATTATCAGGGCCTCCAGGAGACATTGAACCAAGCAAAGTCTGAGGACTTTGTCTAAGTTTCTTCTTCAGTAAAACAAGGAGAAAGACACTTGATCTTGCTCCAGGTCCATCTGTCCCTCAATCGTCTAACATTCTAAATCTTGGTCTCTATCTACACTAAGAGATTTGACTGAGTTAGCTGGGGGTAGGGAAGCTAAGCTCTTGAAACAAACTTAGTAAAGTCTGCCCACTGACTTGATACACAGCTGCTGGTTATCAGACCTCATGTTAAATGTTAAGATTTCTCAAGGGCTACAATTTCTTTAGTCACATTACATTAAACAGATATAATACTGGAAAAAAAAGACACAAACTCACATAAATACACTTATCTGATACTAGACAAAGGTGTCCAAAACATGCTAAAGAGAGCCTTTTTCACAAAAGGTGCTGGGAAAACTGGAAATCCATATGCAGAACAGAACTTGACCCCCTCTCTCACCCTGCAGAAAGTGGAATGAGAGCAAAACCCCAAAACTACTAGAATAAAGTATAAGTCCAACACTGCAACATGCTGGCTCAGAAACTGACTTCTTTAAAAAGAAGTAAAATAAAAAAGACAGGATGAAAAAATAGGGTGACATCAAATTAAAAAGCTTCACAGTAAAGAAAATGATTAAGAGTGTGAAGAGAAAGCCTATGGAATGGGAAAGGATATTTGATATCTAGAATGGGAGAGGGCATTGATATCTCGAATGTACAAAGAAATAAACCACCCTCCAAAAAAAAAAAAACTCTATTAAAAAATGGGCAAAAGAGCTAAACAGACACTTCTCAAAAAAAGAAATATAAGTGGCCCAAAATATATGAAAAAATATTCAACATCTCCAGCAATCAGGGAAAAGCAAATCAAAACTAAAATGAAAATTCATCTTGTTCCAGTCAGAATGATAATAATCGAGAATACAAATAATAGTAACTGTTGGTGAGGATGTGGAGGAAAACATACAGTCATATGCTGTTGGTGAATTATTGCAACCACTCTGGGATGCAGTGTGAAGATTTCTCAAAAAAACTCAGAATGGAGCCATAATATGACCAAGTTATCCCACTCCTTGCTTCATATCCAGAGTATTTAAAATCAGCATATTACAGTGATGCAGTCACATCAAAGTTAATAGCACCTTAATTCACAAAAGTCGAGCTATGGAACCAAACTAAGTGCCCTTCAAGACATGATTGGATAAAGACAATGTGGTATATATACACAATATAGTATTACGCAGCAATAAAGAGGAATGAAACAATGTCATATGCTGGTAAATGGATGGAACTGGAGACCATCATATTAAATGAGATAAGCCAGACTCAGAAAGCTTGAATGTTTGAATGTTTCCTCTGCCATGTGGAAGCTAGTCTAAAATCAGAGGAGAAAAAGAGAAAAAATAAGTAAATGTGTGGGAGTTGGTGGGAGAAATTCCATCAATATAGAAGAAAGACCAATGGACCAGATAGAGGGGATTGAGAAGGAGGGAAGAGGAATGAGATGAGGGAAGGACGATCAGATGAATGTGACCTAACATGACCACACCTAATATGACCTAACCTCCTATGTACATGTGTGGATATACCACAGTGAATTTCACCATCATGTATATCCACCAAACACCAATAAAAAAATCTATAAATGAGAGAAAGATCAGTAAAATAGAGGAAAGGTAACAGGAGGAGGAAGAGGGAAGGGGAATGGAGAAGGACTGGGGACTGAATTAGAGTAAATTATATCCTGTGCTTTTATAATTATGTCAAAATGAATCCTAATCTTATATATAACTAAGAAGACCAATAACAAAGAAAGAAAAAGCCCCTCAATTCTCAAGATTATGTATGCTTTTTATAATAATTTTTTTGTTTTATCAGAAAAAAAGCCTAATTAGACTGCTAATTTGTAATGATCTAGAATCTCAGATTTCAGGACTGTGTTTGGAAGCTGTTGGTTAAGAACCTTTAAGAATCTAATAGATATTTAAGACATTGGGAAGTAGAATTAAACTGTTTTTTTTAGCTGTAAACATCCGAAGATGGCACAGAATGTGTGTGAGAGTGACTGAAGAAAAAGACATCTATTGTTCTGGAGAGAAGCCAGTGCACGATTTACAAGTGGGCATTTGAGAAACAGACACTTTTTCCATCAAGAGCAAAATCAGTGGCAAAAATAATCACCACGTTTTAGCCAGCATTTAGAAAAGAAGTCAGTTTCTGTTCTCTCTGCCAGAAGGCAGGCACCTCCCTGCCCTTGTGAGAAAAACCCTGTGTGGTAAAGTGGGTCTGTGATGAGGGAATGAGGCTCCAGGCAGCTGAAGAAAAGATAGAATAAATTATCCTGAAGAGGCAACTCTGCAGACGGAAAATCAGGCATCACTGAAAAAGATCCCTGCAGCAATTCCTCATCTGTATTTCTATAAAACTAGAAAAGCAACTATGGCTTCATCTTTTAAAACACTTGCACTCATAGAAGCTGCTCTTTCTGTACTGAGGTGATACTTGGACCTCTACTCCACTTATTAAGTAGGACTATTATTATTTTTACTAGTACATAGTACTAAGGAAACCTGTTTCCTTATGTTGATACTCTTAAAAAGAGAAATGGAAATTGACAGGCTTCTCTCTCCTAACAATCAATATTGGCATGGCCCTGATTTGATCTTGATTTGAATGTGAATAGCAACAAAAACAAGAATAAACAAAATATAATTTATCAGGCCCAGACTTAACCTTTGAATGTAGGAAGGAAAATTTGACCCACTTCAACAGGTATGTACTCAGAAACCACTTCTTTTCAGGTAAGCTAACTTTGCTTAGAAAATTAAAATCAGCATCTTTGCAAGACAGGTATACATTTTGGTCCACAGTTCAAGGTTCGTATACCTCCAACTCCTTCAAGATCCATGTGAAAATCATATGTAAATCAGGGAAAGTCAAAATCTTTAGTTTAGATTGCTTTTGCTTAAACTAGTCACTTTGTGATAGAAAGTGGCTTTGGATTCAGACAAGGACTTCCAAACCCTGGATACGGATGGAATGCAAGCCAAGGTCTCTGTGCATCACTGAAGTGACTCTCCACGTTAGCAAATGGAGACATTGCAAATACCAATGCAGGCAGGGAATATTTCCTATGTGATACCTACTTAACATGTGCTCAATATATATATTAGTTATTTTTCTTTTCATAAACAAAATTTCCCTCACAGTATCCGCATGCAAGTGGTTTTAACATAGTATGTTCTTTATGCTCATTCTTGTGTACTATAAAGGATCTTGCATGGACAGCTTTCTAATGGACAGACACAGTGCTGGTCAGGAATGTCACTGAAATCAGTGAACCAATTCTGGTTTTCGAGCAGGTCATGGACTCTTCGACCTTGAGGATGATGAAACCTCCGCCCAGGTGGATGGGTGCTCTGATAGAGAAGGTGAGACAGAGGAGCAGCAGGAAGAGGGGCAGGTGTTCACTCAGACGCCAGGAGGGTACAAACCTGGGAGGAGCAAGGAGGAATTGAGGAAAAGAATAGCGGGAACAGTTTGCTCAGTTGGGAGAGCTGTAAACACAATGAAGCTTCTGGTGCTTGTTAAGAAACTAAACGAAATAAACCAAGAAGCAGTAGAGCTGCTGTTTGTCAGCCTTTCATGGCTGTGACCAAAATATCTGATGTAAACAACTTTAAAGGAGGAAAAATATATTTTGGCTCATGGTTTCAGTTTGTGGTGGGCTGAGGTGAGGCAGAACATCATGGTGGAAGGGATGCTGGAAGAAGCTGGGCTTATGGCAGACAGGAAGTAGAGGAAGGGATTGGAATCAAAGCACACCTTTCCCGGGCACTCCCCAGTGATCATCTTCCTTTAACTATGCCCCACCTCCTACAGTTTCCACCACCTCCAAACAGTCCATTCGATTGTGAACCCATCAATTATTTAATCCACCAATGAGATCACAGTCATAATCCAAACACTTCCCGAGGCCCAGCTCTGAGTGTTGTTGTATTGGAGACAAGTCTTCAACACAGGCACCTTCAAGGGACATTCCATATTGAAGCTATAACAGTTGATTAGTTGATACTATACTTTGGATTCTGAATGTCCACCAAAGACCCTCTTGAAAGCTGGGTCCCAGGTCCATGGCATTATTAGGAAGTGGTGGTAACTTTAAAAGGTGGGGCTTATTGGTAGGTTTTTGTTCATTGCAGTCATGACTTTGAAGGAGGCTTTGGGTACCTTGGTCTCTTCCTCTTTCTCATCCAGGGATGAAGGGCCAGTGGAGCAGCCGAGGATGTACATCTAAGGAGACGAGGCGATGGTAGTAGCTCACATGATTCGGGCTGCACAGTCCATAATGGCTGCCTAGGAGGAAACTGCTCAGTCCAAGAAGCTGGAGCCTCAGAACAGGAGGCACTAGCCGCAGTCCCAGGCAGAAGGCCTAGAACTCCCAGATTCTGTTCAAAGGGTGGCGAACGCCGAGCCTGAGGTCCACAGGCAAGGGCGGCATCAGAAACTGCACCTTCCTTTCGGGCCTCGGCCTGTGCGCTGGCATCGCCACACCCAAGGTGGTCTCTACTCACCTTGCTGGCTTTCCAGGCGCCTTCTACCCACTCAAGTGGACAACCAGGATTAACCCTCAGGCTTGCAGAGAGAAAGAATACTGTAGGGCGGTTATGCCCCGAATGTTCTTGAGTCCACTTACCCCGGACCTGCATGGCAAGAGAGACGGTCAGAAAAGGAAGCTGGTGGGTCTGATGCCCTGCCTTCTAGAATGAGCGACCAGCTCTGGCCTTGTCAGGGCCCAGTGGACTGTCGTGTTCTCACACTTCCTCTTCCTTGCAGTAGACCCAGTAAGTGGTTGGGTAGAAAGAAACCAGACTTATTCCTCCCCTTATATTCCTTTGCTTTTGAATCTTCCCTTTTGAATATTTTTGAGCAATGAGCATGTGTGCCATGACTGTGGGTGCTCCGGGCGCAGCTGTCTTCCTGGGATCTGTCAGAGCTGCATGGTAGAGCGCACTTGCCATCCTAGCCGCTCTGAGGGCAGAGGCAGGAGGATGCCAGCAAGAGGCCAGCCTGGGCAACGTAGCAAGACCTTGCCTCAAAATAAAAAATAAAAAGGGTTGGTGATGTATCTCATTGATAAAGAACCCCTCAGTTCAATCCAAAGTTTAAAAAAATCATGTTTATTTAGTTCTCATCTGCCCTAAACCCCTATCTATACTTAGCAAAATTGAGTTATCTATTTTTTAATATCCATGGTGATTATGCCAACCACCTGTTGGATACTGGCTTAATGTTGAATATATAAAATATTTATTGAGTCAGTAGTTTGAATGGCCCTGGATCCACATTAGCAAGGTGAATTCCAGCTGCTGCTCATTTGTGCCATATTGAACAAGTTCTTAAACTCTCTATGCCCCAATCCCCATTTAGTAAAAAGAAGGTACTAATGACAACGATCTCAGAGTTAGAGTGCAGATCTAACAGATTGACTAGTTGTGGCATGTAGTGCAAGATCAATATATAGATGTTGGCTTTTCTCTCCGTCTGCTGATCTATGTCAATAACAATAAAATATGATGTGCATAAGACGTTCTTATTTCTCATGTATCTGTGGGTTATTGAAGGAGCTCCGTCAATCTCACTGGGCCCACTGACGTGTCTGTGTGGTGGCCAATAGCCTGCAGGCCCACGCTGGTGTCTAGGCAGTTGGCTTGGTCCTCAGCTCTATGTCAGGCAAGCAGGCTAACCAGGACAAGCTTTTCAGGTAGTGATCAGAAGAGGCAAAGGAGGGCATATGCCAAAACTTCCAAGTCCCCACCGGCATCATGACTGCTAAAATGCCAGTTGCCAAAGCAATACATAAAAGTGGTTGAACCAAAGACAAGAATGGATAAAGGGGAATCCATAATTTTGCAAAATAATTTTTAAACTACTCTGGCTTTAATTATCATTTATATCTTCAAAGTGAATCCTCGCTTTTGCTCATTATTCCTTACCCAAAGAACTCGGGCACAATCAAGCACCCAGTGATGCATCTTGCCTAGAGTATAGCAACACTTGGAATTTTAAAGTGGGAAGAGAGAAATATAGGTTTATTAATCACATATATTTGTTGATGGTTTGATTGATGGAGCTAGTCTTCATAGAAAAAAATAAAAACGTGCTTCAACATTATCTCCAGTCCAGCAGCCATGAGTCATTTATTATCATTTGTTAGTTGCTACCAAATATTAACCTAATTTGCATTTTTGGGAGAGAAGAGATTTATATGAAGTCCCACTAACATTTTTTCCCTTAGATAAATCTGACATTTATTCCAATTCTTTCTGAAATAAAGAAAACCACCTTCCATTCCCCGTGATACGTTACTTTCTGTGTCATGAAAGAAATGTGTGGTTATGTTAGAGTTATAGGAATCAGGCTATCCCAGATGATAAGATCCATTTGCATACTTTAAGGATGATTATAGTCTAATAAGAGACAGGGAGTCAGCAACCCTTCAAAATGAGATGGGAGAAAATAAATGACCATAATTTCTGTGAAGGAAAGTGCGTTCTTTAATTAAGTCAAATACTAGATTTCAGAAGATGAAGTTTATCTGCATTTAGAATAACTATAATATTACAATTCTTAGTCTGAAAGAATCAGTTTATTTCTTTTTGGTTCTAGACTTAAAAATTCATACTTTTGGTTAATATAGATAATTAAATAATGTGTTGAGATATTTAGATAGATAATAGATATTAGATATTAGATACTATTTAGATATTCTACTAAGGAAACATTTTGCCAGATTTAGACCTTGTATCACTAAAGCTCATTTACCATCCTGCCGGATAGAACTTTATGGAAGTAATCTCATCTGGACTTATGTAAATACATATTCATAGGATGTATGTAAAACATCCAAGGATAAGCCCAGGTATGGATACTTTAAATAAAATGGTGATGTCCCTAAAGCAGTTCTCCAGTCTATCATCCCTTCCTTTTTATAAAATGGATCCAAAATACAGCTTCTAGTAGCTCTGATAATGTAGTTTAGTTATAAGTCAGTCACAAGTTAGTATTCTCTCCAATTGATTTTGTGTACCTTTATTTATATTGAAATTTATAAATAAATAATGTAATTTCAAAAATAAACATTTTAATATATGGCAAGTTTGTGTTTTGCATTGGTCTTTCTGTTTTAGAAATTTGGGGTGAAGGTGAATATATTTTTGACAATGAAACAGCCAAACGGACATTGTGCTCTTATCCTCACACTGCAGTCTGTCTCCTCCAGGTTTGAAGCAAGCATATGTCCTTATAAGACCTCTTGGATTTTTGTGATATCTCTACATAGATTGAATATAGAGGGACAGCTATCACACAGAGATAAAAAGTCCCAGTCCCAGTTCATTAGAATAATTCTCTCCCCTTTTATTTTGCAAAGTGTTATTGGTATATCACCTGTGAATGCCTGTTTCTTCATCTGAATCACAATTATCACAGATGCAGAGGTTTTCCACAGATACTGACATGCACATCTCCAGCATTTCACTTGTACACATTTCTTGACTCACGTAATTGATAACTGCTTGTTGGCTTTTTTAAAAAAATTTATTAATTAATTTATTTATTCTATATAGGTTTACATGATAGCAGAGTACATTTTGGTTCATTGTACACAGATGGAGCACAACTTTTCATTTCTCTGGTTGTATGTGATGTAGAATCACAACATACATGCAGTTGTACATATAGCTAGGGCTATGGTGTCCATCAGAAGGGCCCTCCTGGATTTTACCCACATAAACAGCTTTTGTGCTGAGAACAGGCACCTCTAGGGCAGTGTTCTTGCACATGTGACTTTGGAGTCCATTGCTCTCGTGAGGGGACAGATCCCCTGGTTTCCTGAAGGTTTTACTCCTCTAGTTCCTGGAACTCAACCCTAGTCTTCGCCTGAGAGGAAACCCAGGCGGATAGCCTGCAGATGCCTCGGCACCTGTGGTGAGGGAGATCCAGCACAGCCAACCCTGGGGAGTGTCGCGGAGTTGAGAGCCAAGGCAGCTGACAATGGGGAAGACGGAAACAAAGTGGAGACACTAAAATAATTATATATCTGTCTGCTCCTTTTTTTCCTATTAAATACTCACCTATTTTTTCCCTGTGAAAAGTTCATTTAAAGCTGTCTGCCCGAGCTATATGAAAAAACCCACAGTACATTCAATAGTATAATACAAATCCAGAATGTTTTCAAATTTCCCTCTTTTGTAGGCTTTGAGATTGGCAGCTCTATAATTAAGGATAACAAAGAAGAAGGGAATTAATAAGATTCAAATATAGGGCCCCCGTCAGAAATGTAGAGTGGGAGGTAGGGGGAGAGGGGAAACCAAGGGGTGTAAATCATATAATCTTATTGTACACTGGAAAGTTAGATGCTCGCCTTTTATACAGCTAGTTATTTGTTTAGATTTTATGAAACTAGTTAGATGTTCTAATTTTATGAAAAAAAAATAGTTTGTAGGAAATTTAAAATTGATCCTCAGACACTATGTTGGTCATCTTTTTGTCACTGTGGTTAAAATACTTGACCAGAACACACAGAGAAGGAAGAGTTTATTTTTGGCTCTTGGTTTCAGAGGTTCAGAACATGAGTGGCTAATACCATGGCTCTGGACCCAACAGGAGGCAGAACATCATGGAAGAAGAGCATGGTGGAGGGAAGCTGCTCAGATCCTGGTGCCAGGAAGGTGAGAGAGAGAAGCCAAGGACAAAATGTAATCCCCAAGGACATGTCCACAGTGACCTAATTTCTCCCAGCCATGCCCCACCTGTCTAGAGCAGTCCATTCAAATTATTAACCCATCAAATGGGTTAATCCTGATTAGGGTACCGTTCTCGCACTCATTCTTGCCTTGCATAACACGTGAGTTATCGAGACATTTGATATCCAAACCGTAACAGACCCTGATGCATATTAATAGATCTTAAATAACAATTTGGTGAAACTTTCCATCTGAATACTTTTGGTACATTAAAATGATTCCACTACCAAATGGTTTCCTGGACAGCAGGTTAATTAAATAAAGCTCTCGTTATCAGAACAAGGGGTTTAGGAACTGTGCTGTGTGATGGGAGAGGCATATATGAGAATCAGCAAAAATCGCTTCATTTTCATCCAAACAGCTGTTCTAGCTCATCCGGGCATCTTTTTTCATGAATTATCTATTTGACTGATTAAGTTAGCTCATATATTATTCTCCAGGAGAAAAAAGACATGTAGAATATATTCATGTTTTAATTTTTTATAGTATCTACCAGTTTATTTTATTGTATAGTATTAACTTCTACTTTGATATTTACCAATTTGCATATTCTTCTCCATATTTCTGATTTAGAATGAAAGATTCCCATGTCTGATCTTCTTCCGTTCAGCAAGTAAACCAGTGGTGTTAATAGCACTAAAAGTTAGATGTTTATTTAGTCACTTGCTAAATGTTAATGTGAATCACTTTTCAAAGGGTAAATCTTTAGCAAATAACTTCAGTGAAGCACACGCAAATTTGAAATAAGTAGTTACTAGGAAACTTAGGCTTCAGCTATCAACTCTAACACATTTTATGCTTCCTTACCAGTTCTTTGGAGACATTTATTGCTAATTCAAATCCCTGTCACTGGTATACAAAAAGTTGAGGAAGATCAGCAGCCAGGAGTTTAGTAGCATGATATTAGTCCTAAGAGCGGTGCTAGTCGGCAACGGGTCATGAAGGCACAAATACAAAAACCACTAATGCTCTTCGGAATGATTAGGAAAAGCATCAAAGCAAAGTGTAGCCCAGAATTCTCTAAGACAGAAACTCCACAGCCGATGAGAAAGAGTAAAGATAGCTAGTTCCTGCCAACAGGGGAGCCGGTCCCGCAGAAGGCAGAGGGTGTGGAGTAGCACGGCGAGCAGGCCAGAGGGCGGCCGAGGGTCCAGATTCAGACACAGTTAGAAAGCGCACAATTGGCGCAGCACTCCGAGCTGAGGGGCTGCTCAGGCCTTGCTCCTCGTGGAAAGCTCTCCCACAGACAAAAGTGGTTTGTATAATTTGCAGTCCTACATTCACTCGCAGGGCTGCTGGACTGTAGAGGCTTGAGTCTTGCCCTCAGGTATCTGCCTTCAGAAGGTCTGAAATAGGAGCTTAGGAATGTGCAAATTTAGTAGCTAGCCCCATGGACCACGGGCATGGAGGTATCTTCACTTTGAGGACAATGAGAAGCTATTGGGAGAAATGACATCATTAGTGACATGACATGACCTGATGTAGACTGCAGAAGGCTCTTATGTCTTCAGTGAGAGCCACGTTATGCAACGGCACGACGGTTCTAAAGCGCGACTAGAGACACTGTTCATGGTTTGACTTATTCTCCAGTTAAAATAAAACTGGCAGCTTTGGAGTCCTCTTACAGGTAAACTCTAGAACATTTTTCTCTGCTTGAAGTCTGACTACTAGGTGACATCTACGTCACCATGAATTCGCTGCTTTGTAGCTGATGGATGCAGAGTCTAGCATAGGTATGTGTTTAAAGCTATCTCACAGCTCAGGTTTCAGGAAAGATGTTTTTCTCCATTATGGTTGAGGTTATTGGTGGTATTTAAATCTTGTTTGTTTGTTCTGTTCTTGAAGTTTTCATGGTAAGCTATTCCCTCAAAATGTAAGAAAGTAATAAGAACCAAAACATAACGGATGAACTGCCAGTGCACGGGTTACTTGCAAGGGGCTCCAGTAACAACTTTACCATATACTCTGGCCCCACAAAATTATGAGAGGGAATTATTTACAGGCTTTCTTTCTGAAAGCCATATAGGAATATGGCTAATGAGTAAATCAATTGTGTTGCATTGACAATGAGTAACTTAAAATAAGACTTAGGATCAGGCTATCGACTTGTTATGGATTGGTGACCTACTCTCATTAAAAAGTAATACATTAAACATCAGAATGTTCACATAGGTCATTCAAATGAACCAAATTTCCTGTACTACCTACTACACAAAACCACGAAGAGGTAAGTATGTCTACCACTAGTCTTTTAGTTTAATACGTCAGGCTCAGCATCTTTATTGCTTATAATATCTTTTTTAAGTGGTATTTTTTTCTGCCTCAGTTTCTCCTAGTGTCCTTTATTGAATTAATTCCTTCTCTGCATCCGCTTCTCACTTGCAAAATGTGCCATTCTGAGCCTTCTCTTATTTATTTTAATCTGTTTTCTGGCTACCTGCTCGGTCTTATCAACCTGCCTCTTTCAGCTCTGAGCCCTTCCTGCCCCTGTGTCTCCGCTCTTCCCTGATGGAGAGTTTTAAGCACGTCTTATGTCAACCCCAGCATTCAGCCCAGCTCTTCCTTCCATCAGAGTCTTTTAAGATATTTTTGTTTATTGCTTACTGTTCTTTGATCCCTCATCTTCCCTGTAACTTAGCAACACATTTACTTACATTATTTCCGCCATGACCTTGACTACAAAGTGTGGGCATATTTTTCAGGAGGCAGGCTGAGTTTTGAGGGCAACTCTCTTCCTTCTGCTGTTTGTACTCCAAATGACACGCCTTCCAAACAACGCCCAAGAACCAGCCACTCGCTCGTTGCTTTTCCCTCGAGATCAGGTTGTGAGCTCACAGAAAAACTAATTTGAAAAGGCACAATGCTAATACCAATAAATAAAAGATGAATTGCTAGAATTTAATAGAAACAAATCATGATTTTAAGTGGCTTGGGGGTATTTGCTTGCTATTTGGCAAGTTTACATAATGGAAACTAATGTGCCTAATGTGCACATTTTATTAATTCCTTTGGCTGAGCATAGGAAGTGACTTTGAATCAGCCTAACTCAGAAATTAATTTTCCGTAAATATAGATGGAAGACCAAGACTGCATTCAAACCATATATCTGTAGACATAAATGAGGATCTTCTGTTTCTTCTAATCAGCTAATTGAATTGAAGGTGAAGGCTCCAGGAAGTTGTGTTTGAAGTTAAAGAGAATTGGTTAAGGAGAGGGAATTTGACACAAAATTAGGACTTTATTCAAACGAATTGCAAGCTAACGTTTATAAGCAGATCTTTGCTAGTCATATAACTAAAGAAATTAGAAATAGAATACTAAGCCCAAACCTTACCACAGCCCAGGGGAGAATGTGTTTCACTTAGCAACACTGCAGACGTTTCTCAGACACCCCGACTGCTTCAAGGTTTAAATTCCTTTGTGTATATTTTCCTTACATCAATTCAAGCCTGTCAGTAAGCTCAATGTTATCGTTGGATTTTAGAAATGTTGCTGTCTTATAGATATGAAGCTGTTTCAGCAAAATAATTTTCAAATCATAAAACTCTACTGATTTCTTTCTTTGTAGAGCTGTTAAAAATAATAATCTACCCCAATAAATTTTAAAGATAAGGGTACAAAATTCAACTAAGTGAAAATATACTTGTAAAAGTGATATACCTAGTAATCACCAGAGTGTTTCCCTGCCTGGTCTTAATTCAGTTACATTTATTCTCTGAGGAATCATAACATTTCTTCAGGATTTTATGGGATTTTTAACACACCAGTCCTTTAGCGATAGAAATGGTTAATTTTTCATAGTTTAGCTGTTCTTTTGTGAACAGATTTCACCGCATGTTATAATGCACACATGTTTATGGTCTAACACCCGACATGTAATATGTGTCATTGACCCTCACCAGCTTGGGAGCTCCCTCTCAGGGCACGTCTTACTTGGTAAAGAAGTGAGGTTGTCCAATGTGTCTTCAGGAGCTCTTGAGTTCTGCTGCTTCATCCTCGCTTTCCCAGTGACACTGTGGTGTCATCAGTGGTAGCATCCTTTCCCATGTGATGCTTCCATGTCACAGATGACCCTAACCGCTGGACATTTGGGTTACCAGACAACAGATAGGTAAAACAAAAACAAAACCCCAATAACACAAGCAAGCTACTGTTCACTATGTCATCAAAGGTAGCACGTGCATTTCTGGAAGTACCAAAAAAAGCAAATCAACTAAATACTTTCCAATAAATACACGAACTAGCCAGCACCCAGATTAAGATATGAACCACACAAGTACAGCGAGATACGAGCAAGTAAACAATGAAACGTTTCATGTTTAAGGAGTACCTTGGCTGTGCGTTTCTGGACTTGGCCATGCCTGCTGCTGATTCTCAGAACTGACTCTCAGGTGGCGAGTTCAAACGTTCAGGTATCACAGCCAGTGTCAGAGGATCACAGCCACCCGTTTCCTCACACATGCAGCTGCTTTGAGTTTCTTTTCTCTCCAAATAATTGCACTTTCCTAACTTTGAAGCACATTTCCAAATCTCTGCATTAGACACGTTCCGTTATTTTCTTCCCTTTTCTTCTGAGTGAATGATTCACTGTGATTGAAAAGCCAGACTTAAAACTGCAGTCTATGTGCAGTTAAACAATTTAATATATCTTTTTAAGTTAACTGAATAGCTGATTTTCAATACTGATAAGAGACTAGACTGGAGAAGCAGCTTTTATGGCATTTAAAAGCAGGCTGGGAGGAAGTGGATCTCTCTTGTTATCCTTTCAGAAATTTTTAGGTCTCTGGCCCTGAAAACCATTTTATTTTTGAGAGGGTTTGGTTTATTCAATAGCTTTATGCTTAATGTATTAAAGTAAAATGGAAATAAAGGCAGAAAACATCCTCAAGAATGTTAAAGATTTTAATTATCTGCTTTTATACCATAAGTACCATCCAAAACACTGAGACCCATCAAAGATCTAACAATAACACAAGGAACAAGAGCCAGTGTGGAAATCTGCATTTTTCAAGTGTTTAGAATCAGATATTTTAAAAAATTTTAATTAAAATTCATCTGAGAATGAAAGAAAAATCTGGAAGAATGCATATGAGAATGTTACAATAAGAT
The DNA here is from genome assembly GCA_004024805.1 of Geosciurus inauris. NCBI lineage: Eukaryota > Metazoa > Chordata > Mammalia > Rodentia > Sciuridae > Geosciurus > Geosciurus inauris. The sequence goes on from PVHX01009174.1 coordinate 60,777, forward strand.
TTCAGAAGAGACGTTACATTTATTTCAGGCATGTTTGATATAGCAAAATTCTTAAGTATGAAAGAAATTGGCCTTTCAGTTGGAGTTTATTTTATCACAGTCTTTTTTTATTGACCACAATTAACATAATAGATCATAATGATGCTAATAAACAAAAACAACTCTAATAATAAATAAATGATGAGAATTCACAGTTCTTCTTTTTAAGTTCTACAGTTAGACTGGATAATTGTTTTTATAAATGTAAAATTCCAAGTAGGTTCAAATAAGGGATTGTGGGTGAATTCACAATATCTTTTCTTATTCCTGTGGAAAAACTACTTCGGAGATCATGAAAAATTATACTTTTCTTCCTTTTTTTTTTTTTTTTTTGGTGCTAGGATTGAACTCAGGGGCACTAGACCACTGAGCCACACCCCCAGCCCTATTTTGTGTTCTATGTAGAGACAGGGTCTCACTGAGTTGCTTAGCGCCTTGCTGTTGCTGAGGTTGGCTTTGAACTCATAAACGCTGAGATTACAGGCATGCACCACAACACCCAGCTTATACTTTCCTCCTACAAATTTGAGTACATGGCTCATAGTGTGATGTTGTAGATGTTGTCAATAATATGCACCTTTTTCCAGTGGATGTTTTCCTTCTACAGAACACAAAACAGATGGGTTTATCAGAAATTAAACTCCAGGTCTGAAATTTACCATTTCTCAATGTTTTTATATATAGAATCAAACTTAGTGAAAAGATAAAACAAACAGGAGATTGAATGAACAGTAAACACCTTTAATATCGAGAAGTGCACTGAGATATTTGATGAGAAATCTAAAGATTCCACATAACCTGATGCTATAGTTTAGATCTTAAATGTCCCACAAAAATAATGTAACATGAATCGGAGGCTTAGTCCTCAGCTTGGCGCTATCGGGAGATGGTGGGTCTTAGCGGGAAGCCTTCTGTCACTGGGGGCCACCCTTGAAGGGGATTGCAGGGCCACAGCCCCTTCGCCTTCCTCCTGTTCACATCCCCACATGAAGGCACAACTGTAATGCACCATGAACTTCCACCTGCGATGGTCTGTCTTGCACAGGCCCTGAAGTATGGGGCCAAGTGACCATGACCTGGAACTTCTCAAGCTGTGGGCCAACCTAAGCCCTCTCTCCTCATGAGTCTGTTGTCTCAATGGCAAGCTGACCAGCACACTGTGCATTTTTGGAGTCCTTCTGCCTCCAGATTCCTGTAGTGTTTAGAATGTAGTGTTCGCAGGTGGAAGTGTGCTGGTCAGCTGGTCATCGCAGAGGTCAATATTACTCAAAATTTACTCACACTTAGTTTATAAGCACATTGGAACTTGTCAGGAAATTTGTCACTTAAATCATCTTTGTGGAGGTGAATATGACAACCTCGGGGGCCACACCGCAGCAGGAGAAGAGCTGGTTGGACAGGAAAGGCTGAGGGGGGGATGCAAATGTTTGGGGCGAGTCAGCAGCTGCAGCTCCGGGGTCAGGGCCTGCCTGGCGTGAGGGAGGGCATTGGGTTCCATCCCCAGGACACACACACAGAGGGGCTGACGCTATGGAGACATCTTTTTCTTAAAAGATGTGGGAGACATCAAAAGGCAGTCGAACTTCCTCTTAACTTGTTACAGCTCACATGTGGTCTCCAGCTTCATTCCTGAGGGAAACGGTGGCGAGATTGGAGGGCTGTTCCTTTACCTTTTAGATCTTTTGTCTTGGAATCCCTTTCTCCAACAAGCTCAAGAACTGAAGAAGCTTTCTGTAGGTTGTGTCTATGGTGGAAAAGTTCATAAAATGAGCTGAGTGGAACACATAAGATCTCTGAATATGCATTTACTGTCTTGAAGCTAATATTTCAGTAAAGACTCATTACTTGATTTCAGACCTCAAGCTAGCCAGGTGACAGGTACTTTTTGCCTTTGGTGTGAAATTCAGACAGTATCATACTAAAAGGGATATCTCGCTAATGGTCCTCATGAAAATAGAATTTTTCATTGTAAATACCGTCACACTCCAATTTAGAGACAACACAGGAGCTATAAGCTGACATCCTATCTTGCATTACTTCTATTTCTCCATTTTTGTATAAGCTTTAAGATTCAAGAGTCAGAAAGAGTGAGGCTGAGAGGAGGCCACCAGAGTCCTGGGCATGGAGCCGAGGAGCCTGATTCCAGCCACTTGGCTGGATGAATCATCATCTCTGCCTTTTCCCTGACAATGGAACTCAGCAGCAGGATCAGCGTGTCCCTCTGCATATTGTCTTGAAGATCAAGTGAGAGGCCTCTGCACACCTGTCTGCACTGCTTCCCAGCATCGTCATCGTCACCCAGTAGGCAGCCAGCACAGACTGTTCTAGTTCAGTCACACGCTGCTGGAGAAAAGGGTGCTTTCTAAGGACGGTGTCCAGGATCTCAGCACACTGCCACACTATCGGTGGCCCTTGCACACACGATGGTCTACCCCAGTCACTGGAGGTGGTCCCCGAGGCAGACAAGGAAGCACTAAACAGCAGGTTATGGGGCAGCCACTGGGCAGCATGGCATATCGCTTTACTTTTTTTTTTATGAGTAGAAGGATTGCGCTGTAAAATAGCAAAAACAACGTGTACTATAATATTGCACACACTAATAACACAGTTGTTTGTTATTTGCAAGTATGGCGTGCTCTGCACAATTATACATTACCTTTCCATATGACTGGCAGCACAGTAGGTCATACACACCAGCATCCTCACCAACACACGAGCACGGCATCCTACCAGCGCTTTAGGGTGGCTGTGACCTCACTGGACAAGGGAAATTCCCCACTGGCCCTGTAGTCATATGGGACCATTGCTGCACACGGCGTCATTCAGTGGCCAACATCATTAGGTGGGCATTACTGCATTCAGATGGGAAATACATGGTCCTCTGGAGTGGCTATCAGAAAACAACTGGCCATAACCAATCCAGTGGACTAGATTGGGCAGTTCCAAATTTAAAATTGTTTCTAAGACAAGGGAGAATTTGGAAATTTTAGTGCCCAACAATGCACTTTGGTTTTAGGTACTATTCATTTTACTTTATTAAATTTCTTTAGTTTCAGCCGGGCACGGTGGCACACGCCTGTAACCCCAGCACTTTGGGAAGCTGAGACAGGAGAATTGTGAGTTCAAAGCCAGCCTCAGCAACCACAAGGGGTTAAGCAACTCAGTGAGACCCTGTCTTTAAGTAAAACACAAAAATTAGGGCCGAGGATGTGGTTCAATGGTCAAGTACGTCTCAGTTTAGTCCCCTGTACCAAAAAAAAATTTTCTGCAATTTCCTTTCTGCCTCGAATGCCTAGCTTCTAAACTCACCTATTAGCCAGTTGGAACACTTCATTTATTTTTGAGGACTCTGACAGAGGGTCAAGGATGGGGAACACAATCTTATTACTTGCCTACCTTTTAATGCACTATAGCAATTCCAAGTCCCAAGTCAGAGATACACCAGTTCAGGTAGCACAGATTCTACTGCTCAGAGCAGGTGCACAAACCCAAATGTCACTTAGCTTCAATTATGGGGGGTGTGGAGATTTAATGGATTTGAACCAAGCCAATCTACTGTTCACGGCATTCCATTTTAAAGAGAGTGGGTGTCAGGAGCATCACATTAATTCTTTCTAAGCAAAATTCTAAATCATAAGAATAAGATACTTATTAACCCATAGCTATAGATTACCTCACTTGCTGTTATATTTCAGTCTTCAAAGGGAAATAGCATCAGCATGTTTTATGCTAATCTTGGCATGTGATATAATCTGTGTCTTGAAAATCTTTTAAGTAAATGCTTCTAAGCAGACATGGCGTGTGCGTGCTCTCTCTCTCTGTTTCTCTCTCTCTCCATTTTAAACATCATTGCTCTAAGGAAAGGTAGTTTCCCCAACAGATTTCAAATGGCATATCTGATTTAGATTTGGTAGCTTTTTCCCTCCTCAAATGATATAGTCAGATTCAATTTCAGTTTTCTTCTGCAATAGAAATCTTTATGAATAGTTTAGCATACATCTTCAGGACCTAAGATCTAAAAAGATCAGTCTTACCCATACACTGCAAATGAATGCAAAAGTGTTTTTGTTTCATATTAATTATGCTAGTATATCATTTCAATTGTGTTTTATTTTGTTAGTTGCCTATAGATTTTAAAATCATAAGTGATATAAAACTGTATTCCTGAAAGAAAAATCTTCTTTTCTTTTGCTGTCACCTTGGCACATTCCCACATTTTCACGGACACTGTGTTGCCTGCCTGGCGCTGCTTTTGAATGATATGTTAATAATAAACTACTCTTTCTGATTGTAATTCATTTTGCTTGCATATCAATCTTGCTGTATTTCAATGTATACAAAGAATACTAATCACTGTACTGTATGTCTATAATCTCCATCATAAAGAAGCATCTTTACTTGCATATGCATGATTTTAAATAATATTTTCACAAAGAGAAAGTCAGGCACTTTGATTACTAGTAATCTTTTCACAATCTATAAGGTTTCCCACTTACGGAGTGATATTTTTCCCTTTATTTGTTCCTATTATGTTAAGCATCCTCTTATGCCCATTTTATGCCCATTTTAGAAGATATATTAGTAGTACATAAATTCAAAAAGGAAAAACAGTAAGAGGAACTCAATTTAAAAAATTGTTATTGTTATCTGGGGGCGTGGCACATGTCTGTCATCCCAGCAATTTGGGAGGCTGAGGGAGGAGGATCACAAGTTTGAGGCCAGCCTGAACAACTTAGTAAGACCTTGTCTTAAAATGAAATATAACAAGGGCTGGGGTAGTTGGCTCATTGGTTGAATACCCCTGGATTCAATCTCTAATACTAAAGGAAAAAAGAAAAGAAAATTGTTATTGTGGATTGATAATCTATCAGCTTATCAATATGGAAACACGTTCAAATCAATTTTCCATCTAGCAAGGTAAACCCTTTAACTAAAATAACCTTCTCTTCATCTCCACATAATAAGAAGTAAACATTCAAAGATCTAGTGTTGAACAGACAAAACAAAACCTCACGAATCTTTCTTAATAAGGGATTGGAACAAAGTTAAAGAACAAAAAAAAGTAGCAGCAACTACAAAATGGGAAACAGAGCAACAGCTTTTTCACTGTGTCCCTTTCCTCTTCAGTTCCCACATTAGCCTTACTCTGAAATATGTGGGAGTCCAAGATCACATACGGTTTATGGAAAATGCTGGGAAGCTCTGGGTCCTGAGGCAATGGACAGGCCACCCTTATATCCCTGGGCCAGGCTGCTTGGTTTCCACTGTGCACATCAGTCTCTGTTATGCCAACTTTTGAGTCTGTGCTGTTGGAGATCAACCTGCTTCTAGATTGTTCTCCAGATTCACACTAATCCTCTGAAGCTCATATCCTTGGGCCCCTTCCATCCACTTGAATCCAGCCAGAGAATTTCTATAGCTAGCAAATTCTCCTTCCTCCATTTTAATGACTATTCTCTTGCATCGAGTTTTCTTCAAAGAATGCTATTTAACACGTAGAATGTATTGAGTTTTTTACTCTTTTGTTTTTATAACAATTTTAAAAGTTGGGCCACTTTTCTTCCGTCTTTCCTATACATGTGGACACACTTCACACTTAGAATAACACTGGAAATGTCACTGCTTATTTTATATTCCAAGAAATCTTCCTCGCGGCAGCTCAGCAGTGCTGAGGCTAATGTGTGTTTGCGGGACATTCTTTCATTATCTCACAAATATGAGAAGGCATGATTCATGAAGTTGTTATCTCCACTTTGCATGTGAACAAACTAAGAATGAAGAAGGTCGAATACTTACCCAAAGTAGGACACAGGTGAGCCCAGAACCCTGCAGTCAGATGGTGAATCCTGGACCGCCCGCAGCTGTTTCCTGAGGCAGGGTGACCTTCAGGCCAGCTTGAATGAATGAGATTGACAATAATAACATACACACGTTTTCTTATTTGATCACATCATTTCTGTGAAATAAACAGGGTAAATCTATTTAGTCTCTCTTTGATGTACCAGGAAATTTGTTTTTATAAAGGTAAAATGAGTGGCCCAAGACCAGACCGCTAGTCTACGGTGGTGGTGTCAAGACCAGCCCTATGGAATACATTTTCTCATTTAGTTAGTTCCAAATTTCAGGTAAATTAAAAATAGGGTGATCAAATACATCACTTCCCAAATCTGAATATTTTGAGAAAGAGTCAGTTTCAGTATTTTGACAGGATGAGCAAACGGGGGTATGCTTTCCCCAATCGTGCGGTGCATCTGTGGCCTTCTTGTTGGTTTGTTTTCTAGAGACAATTGCCTGCCTTTAAGTCATTGTGTGCTTGTTCTGAAGAGCCACAGCAATAGCATGTTTAGACTATTTTGTTCAACTTACTTTCATTTTTCCATTGAGATAAAGTTGCTTAATTCCCATATACCAAATACAATAGAGTCAAATTTAATTTGGGAAAGGATAAGAAACAAATCAAGCTGAATTTTAAACCAGTGCATTTTGAAATATTTTCTATTGGCAACAACAGAAAGAGCCTGGTTCACCAGTTTTAAGTTGGAATTGAAAGAAATGAGAATTGCCTGTGGTTTTTTCACGTGGTGGCTACCAGGAAAGTCACATTGCTATAGCCTCCTTTCACTGAGTGCAGAGGAAAATGTAGGAAGTTAAAACACTCCATAGGCTTCTGTCTCCCTCATAAACACTATCAAGTGTGCAAGAATCAAAATCTGATTAAAGGACAAATTCATTTTCCTAAACATGATACATCAACTCTGGGGAAAGTGACACCCTGTCAGGTGTTTTTGATGGGAAGGGTAAATGTACTTTCCTATATTCTATTTTGAGGGAGAAAACCACACACTGCTAAGCAGAAATGCTACAAGGCTCTCAACCCCTGCCCTGCACACCTGCTGCGGCTGCCTGTCAGCGCAGTCAAGGAATGAATTCCAAGCACCTGTGCGTACCCCAAGTTCAAGCTGCAGTACAAAGGGAGAAAAGATTGCATGCACATCAGTAACCAACCAAAAGTAATCACCAGATTGTGAAAAAAAAGGCTACCTGAGTGAGGTAATTGAGAATAAAGGGGAGGCCCTGACTCAAACCTTAGGGTTAGCATAAAAGTACAGGGGAAAAGATAGAGTCAGGGTTCTGGGAAATAGCAGGAATAGACGTCTTGAAGCAGAAAGAGCTTGGAGACCAATATGGCAGTCACTGTTCACATATAGCACGTAGTCTCTTGGATAAAGAAGCCAAACCTTTTGTCTGCTTTCATTTGTAAGAAAAAATCTTTTTATACTGTCCTAAGTGATTGGAAAAGAGGATCACCATTGTATGGAACCTGGAGCTCTCTGCTCTTGCTCCTGAAAGACTGTGATATTTTCACAATCTTGAGATGCCCTGAACCTGTAGTGACTCGGTGTTGAAAGATATAAAAACCATGAGCCCTGCTGTGCACTGTGGTAGCACTTGCCTCCAGACAGTGGGCAGAGGATGTGGTTTTCTAGAGCACATCTGCAGAGACAGATGTAGGTGACTGTTTAGAGTTCTCGTGAAGACATCCGGTTGGGAAGGACAGGTGTCTGTATGTTCATTGTAAGGTCATCTAACCCTTGCCTTTACTTCAAGGTAAATATTTTGAAATAATAATTTTATTTTTAAAATTAGCCATTATTTTATTTTGAAAAAGACCTCAGGAATCTCAAAGAGCAGGTTGAAGCTGCTTACGGATTCTAATTCTGCTATAGCTGGGGTACCAGTTGTGGGTTCCCCAGCTCCTCTAATAATGAGAATCGAAAAACAACGAGTGAGCATCCTGAAGGTCCCACCATGGACCAAACTGAATCCCTCTCAATCCATGCATTGAGGCCCTACCAGCAAACATGGCCATGTCTGGGGATGGGGCCTGTGGGATGTGACCATGGTTAGATGAGGTTGTGACGGTAGAGTCCTCATCTGCTGGGACAAGTGTCATTATAAGAAGAGACTTCAGAGTGCCCCCCCACCCCTCTCATACGGAAACTATGAGAAGGCCACCATCTACAAGCCAGGAAGAGTGCTTTCAGCAGAAATCAAACATGATGGCACCTGGATCTTGGACTTCTAGCTACCAGAACTGTGAGAAAATAAATTTATGTTATTTAAGATAGTCTTGTCCTGGCGACCCTAGCCTCGCACAATAGGATGAACCTGATGGCTGGTAAGACAAGCAACCCTGAGCCTGTACACAGCAGAATGAGTTTCTCCAAGCGTGACTTTAGACAACTGGCCTAAAATTCACCTTTTCATAAAGCCCTCTGACTACCTACAGCATAGAGTACCAGGATTCCTGTTTACATGCAGAGTCCTGGGCGTAATTAGACCTACTCCATATGAATCATGGGAGATGGCCCCCGGCGCTCACACAGCACCATCCCCTAGTGCTGGAGAGATGGACTCTAAGAGCAGGACAGGTGCTGTCCTCCAGTGCTGGGCAGCCATACGACAGACCCCTCCCGAGTGTTGGTAGAACTGGAAGCAAAGGTTGCATTTAAGTTCTATAGGTTCTGACAGAAAGGGAGCCCCAAAATCCTGCCCTGAGGGTGGGGTGAGAGATGTAAGGGCCTTGTTGAACCATAATGGAATTTGAAGGAAAGAGGTGAAAGTCAAGTGAAGTGGTTGCAGCAAATCATCCTGAGACTGCTAGAAAGAGGCAGAGTACTCTCCTACTGGTGTGAGCTGGGAATAAATGAGGAACCCAAGTTTGAATTTATTTCCAATGATCATTTTGGAAAGAAGTAGCTTTTCATAAAATACCCTGACTACCTACAGTATGGAGTACCGGCACATTGACTAGATACTTTCATCAGTACTTATCCTCACACGTTCACACTGTTGGAGCCTGGGACAAGCACTGTTCTAAGGAAACAAAACATCTGGAATGCACCCGGCTCTGGCACAAGCTTCCCGCTCAGGGCCAAGTACCTTAAGATGCCCTAAATCTGTTTTCTGGAGTTGGGCTTGATCTTGATGATCTCTGTATTATGTAAAATTCCATGATTCTAGGCTTTCATCATCAGAGAACAAAAACTTTCTCCAAATACTGATTGTTCAGGCCGAAAGCTTCCAATGATTTCAAAAGCCACTCTGAATTGAAATAGCAAAAGAGCGTTCTCCCCTTCCCCTGTAAGACCTTCTGAGCTGTTTGAAGAGAAATAAATGTTCATAGCACTCACGCTTAGGTAACTATAAATGCGTGGGGTATTGTTTATTGTTTGTTTTGGTTTTTTGCACACACGTCAATAGGGCCACACAAGTGACAGAAGGTAAAGTTGTGTGAAGGTGACTGTGTTCCAGATAAATGCTCTGCCCCTAACGAAAACTCCTGCCTGCTCCAATCTAACTCTCTCTGAATACTCCATGTGAAATATATTGATCCATAAACTGAAAACATATGCAGTTGATTAGGAAGGAAATTTTCCTTCTTTTTTTTTATACATTTGAATTTTGAGTGGAAGGGGATGAGTGTTGATGGAGGAAATAATGCAAGCTGGAGAAATTACTGGGACATAGCAATACAAAGAAATGCAAAGAGGCTCAAATCAATAGAGCACCATAAAACCCAGGCCCTCTGCTGATTTCTGCTGTGGAAGAGAAAAGAATAAGATCAGCACCAGTCGTGGATCTCAATGGCTTTGACCATTCATAAGCTGTCCACAACTTGCTTCCGTGTTGATCTGGCAAATGAGGGCAACACAGCTCCCAGGGAAAGTCAACACACAGCCTCCCAGCTCTGCATTTCAGGGCATGTCTTCACACTCCTGTTTGTTCCCAACACCCAGATTTCCAAAGTAAAGCGCCCATTGTGTTCAGGAGCATGGAAGGGCTAGTCTCCCTCATGGGGCAAGTGTAGGCCGCTCTGGATAGCGTGGAGACCCCAGTGTTTTTAGGCAACTGTTGCTATTATGATAGTTTATTCCCGTGCCAAGGAGGCAAGGGAAAGAGAGGGAACACAGAGCATCACTGGTGTTCTCAGAAAGCCTTCAAGCAGACTCAATGAAAGTGTCAATTCTGAACTACTTGCAGGGAGAAAAGGTGGAAAGATTAATTCTGTTTGGAGAGAATTGCATGGAATACGAAGCCATTTGTTTGTTTTCGAGGTGTGTGGCTCTCTGATTATATTCAGTGCAAACATCCGCTGTTAGCAGTCGACTTACAGATCTGATCTATGGCTATAACAGTGGGAGAGCTTTAAGGGCGTCTACTGAAAACCATCACTAAACTAGTTCTTAGTATATCACCAACAAATCTGCAGCCCCCGTATCTGTGGACGGGTGATGAGTGACTGGAGAATATAAGCAAAAACCTATGACCCTTCTGGTGTCAGTGTCCAGTCGGTCCTCTATCCATTGGCTCCCTCACTACCTCAATCTTTTTATCATCAATCCTCCAGCTCTAGCTACACCCCCCACATACACACACATAGACACACACACACACAAGCACACACACCTTACCTGAATTCTATGACAATTCATACATGTTTAAAATAGGTAGATCCTGAGGCCATTCTAAATCAGTGATCTCTGGAGAGTCAATTCAGAATCTGAATCTAATCTTCAGAAATCTCTACTCTTTATTGTTTCGCCACTTGACTTAGGTCATGTAGTCCACCACCTTAGAACTGCATTATTTTAAATTGGCATTACACATATAAGAAAATCTGTCATTCTTGAAGGGTGCTGTTCAATGAGTTTGGGAAAATGTGCATCCTTAACCAGCCAATACCAGAATTATCATAGGGACTATTTCCGAAGCTACTCTGTGCTCTTTTATAGCCAGTCTGCTATCCTCACCTTCAGCCACTTGCCAAAGTACCCGCTGGATTGTCATGAGTGTGTGTTTAACTCTTTGGGAAACTACCTAAGTGTTTTCCAAACCAGTTATAAAATTCACACTCCTACCAGTAATGTGCCAGGGATATAATTGCTTTTCCATTCTTGATTTAGGCACACTTAATTTCAGCCATCCTAATAGATGCACAATGGTTCCTCATTGCGTTTGAACTTGTATTAATGACTAGCAATGCCGAACATCGTCCATGGACTGACTAGACATTCTGTACCTATTTTTTTTTTTTTTTGAGGAGGAGGGGTGTGTTTTCAAATCTTTGGCTCATTTTATAAATAGGACTTTTGTTTTACTGATTTGTAAGCGTCCTTTATGTATTCTGGGTATGAGTCCTTTATCACATAGATATTTTGCCAATAGTTTCTCCCAGCCTGTGTGCTTCTTTTTATTTTCTGAATAGTTTTAAGTTTACAAAAACCCAATTTCTTTCTTTTATGGTTCTTATTCCCTCTGTTCTATTTACCCAATATTTCATTCCCCAAGTTTGTGATGATTTTTTTTCCTAAGTTAACATTTATAAGTTTTATAGTTTGAGCTTTTGCATTTTATTCCGTGATCCAATTACAAGTAATGTACATATATTTGAGGTAGGTAAAGGTCATGCTTTTTCTTCTTGCATTTGAATGTTTGGTTATTCTGTACAAGGTATTAGAAAGACTGTATATTCTTTATAAAATGGTCTTGGCATTATGTTTAATAACTACCTTACCCATGTGGGTCTCTTTCTAAAATTCTCTATTCTGTTCCACTAATCTATAAACCTGTACTTAACCAACACTACTCTACCTTGATTATTGTACCTTTAGGATCACTTTTGCAATCAATTCTTCAACTATGTGCTTATTCAAAATTATTTTGACTTCCCTAGTCCTTTGATTTCCCCTTAAATTTTATGACCTTTCCTCCCCATAAATTTCCTCTATTGAGTGTCTTAGCCTGTTTCCCTTCTGTAACATTAATAATTTAAAATTTTAGAATTTCTACCAAAAAAATAGGCTTCTAGGATTTGACTGGGATTGCATTGGATTTATTGATCAATGTAGAAAATTTATATTTTAAAGCTATCAATGTTTCTGATGCATAAACAGAGAAAGTCTCTATTTATTTATATATTCTTGAATTTTCTTAGCAATGTTTGTAGATACTGCCATACATTAAAAATGTATTCTCAAATATTTCCTATGTTTGGTGTTATTGCAAATAATTTGATAATTTAGTTTCCAATGATTCATTTATAAAATATACAAATATAACCCATCTCTTTTCCTGGGACTTCAGCAAACTCACATATTATTCCTGGTATCTTTTCTTTCTTTCTTTATTTTTTAAGTGTCCTTTAGAAATTTATACCTAGGCGATCATGTCACCCGTGGATGAACACCATTTCCTTCTCCTTTCTGCTCCTCATACAGCCTCTTCTTTCCTTTTGGTGTCATCTGGGACCCCAAGTGTCATCGGCATGGTGAGAGCTGCTTTCTGGATCTTCATCTTCCGGAAGACTCCTCTGGCCTTGGGCCTGTCAGCAGCAGGCTTTGTGAGAGCAGCCGTCTCTGCTTAAAGGGGCTTCACTGCATTCTTAGCCAAGGATTTTATCATGATTAGGGGCTGATTTTGTCAAATGTTTTTCCTTTGTCTTTTCCTTTGGAGTTCACTAATATGGTAAATCACATTGATTGATTCTTTTTTTAAGTAAACTAACTCTACATCTCAGAGATGTTCTACACTTGTTCATGACACATTTTTCTGTTTCTATGTCTCATCATTCAATTTTCCTGTTAAAGGATGCTTACATCTACTTTCATTTATGATATTAGCCTATGATTTCCTTTGCTTATCATATCTTTTTGGTCTTTGCATCATCAAATTATAGGTCTTTATAAATTTCAGAGATGAGAGTTTTGTCTTTGTTATTTTTCTTGAAAGTTTTGTGTAGAATTGGTACTATTTTCTCTTTAAATTTTGAAGAAGTCACCACTGACTTTTATTTAAGCTTGGGTTTTCCTTAGAAGGAACATTTTTAGCTACATATCTAATGTGTTTAATAAGATGGTCAAGATTATCTATTTTACCTTGAATGAGTTTGGGTAGTTTGTGTCTTTTAAGGAACTTGTCTCAACTATGTTGTAGAATTTATTGATATGAAATTGGTTATAATGTTCCCTGATTTACCTTTAATGTCAATAGAATCTCAAGCAGTCCCCTTTCATAGTTTGTGTTGATAAAGCGTATATTGTGTGTGCTTTCTTTTTCCTTATCATAAGTACTAAAATTGAATCATTTTGTTGATCTTTACATAGAACAAATTTTTGTTTCAATAAATTTTCTCTGGTGTTTTTCTGTGCCATTAATATATCCCCTTATCTTTATTGCATTTTTTAAGCTTCTTTTGTGTTAGATTGCTCTTCTTAAGTAGAAGCTTAGGATATTGACTTAGGACCATCCTTCTCCCAAAATTTCCTTTATAGACTTAGTCTGTTTGCCTGCTATGATAAAAGACCATAGCCTAGCTGGTTCAAACATATTCTCATGCTTCTGGAGGCTGTAAGCTGGAGATGAAGGTGCTAAGCCAGCACAGTTGGGAACGCAGAAGGCCCTGGTGGGTTGCAGGCTACCAGCTGCTCATGTGTCATGTGTCCTCACATGAACATAAAAGGACACAGAGAGCTCAGAAGTTCCTTTAAAAGGGCATTAATCCCATGGATGAGAGGCTTTGCACACATGACCTAGTTGCCTCCCAAAAGTTTCACCTCCTAATTTCACACTGGGGGTCAAAATTTCAACATATGATTTTTTTCTGAGAGGAGGGTAAGGGAACATTCAGTCCATTGTAATTGCACGTGATAAATTTTGATGTTTTGATTTCCAATAGAATCTAAATTGTTTCTAATTTCCCATGTAATTTTGTATGTGAGCCAAGCTTTTAGAAATGCATTGTTTAATTTCAATATATTTGGGAATTCTCCAAATAATTTCATCATTAATTTCTGATTTAATTCTTTGTTGGTCAAAAGATATATTATTTAAGTTTCTAAATTTTTGTAAACTATTGAGATTTGTCGCCCAAATATGATCTCTGATTATGAATATTCTGTGTCAACTTAATTTATCTTTAGCTATTTATGAGTGGAGTACTGTCAATTTAATTGATGGTATTGTTGGGATTTTCTGTGTTTCATTGATTTCCTGTCAATTTTTTTCTACCAGTTTCTGTGAACTGAGTGTTAACTTTGACAACAAATACAGATACATTGTCTCCATCAGTTTTGGCTTAATGCAGCCTGAAGCTCGGATAGGAGGTGCACACCCACTTACATTTTCAATCATTGTGTCTTTGGGGAATTGATGTCTTTATCAAGATTCATTTCCCACTTTATGTCTGATAATATTTTTAATATGCCTTTTACACAGAAGAAATACCAGGCTCTTCTTTTTATTACATACAATCTTTTTCTTATTTGCCTTGTTCATAAAATTTTTTCTCAATGAACTGTCACTCTGCTGGGCTTAGGCCAGCCGTCTTGGTGGTGTTTTCCATTTCTATTGTCTACACACAGTTCCTTCTCTCTCTCTCTCTCTCTCTCTCTCTCTCTCTCTCGGGTATGGGGCAACTTTCGACGGGACATACTGTCTGATTGCAATTTATCTCTGCCTTTATCTTCTTTAGTTGTGTTTTTCACTTTTCTGATTCTTCCAGACTTTACAAAATGAGCCTTTAATTTTACCTGGTCTGCCTTCGAATACTGTGATGCTACTTTCTATGTAGTAGGAGCTCCTTAAATTAGAATAGTCCACCTTCCCCGCCCCCCCCCCCCATTATTCATGCTGTTGCTTTCGTATGTGGCTATTCTGTGATTTAAACTTTACCTAATGTTTTAAGTATACCTAAAAATTTTTTAAAAAGTCTACTTATCCCCCTATTTGCCAGTTTTGGCACTTTGTTTTCTATATAGGTTCAAGTTCCCATACAGTACAACTTTTTTTTTTTACTTAGAGAATTGTCTTCAATATTTCTTATATTGTTGATATAAAACAAATAATTTGTGCAGTTGATGATATATGTAAAAACAGAATATATGACAATAATCACAATGTTTGAGATGAAAAACTGAAGTGTTGTGTTATGCCTCACATGTATGAAATGGTAAAATATTGTTTTAGAGTGTGATAAATTAAAGATGCATACTATAAAGCCTGGAGCAAACACCAAGATAAAGCAAATGATCATTACAGCTAATAAGCCAGCAAACGGGCCAAAGAGGAAACCATAACTACATTCCAGAAAAACAGAAAAAAGAAAAAAATTTAAGAAAAAAAATACAGTTGAACAAATAAATAAATAGATAAACAGCCAGGAATGGTCATATACCTGAAATCCCAGCAACTTGGGAGACAGAGGCACAATGATTGCAAGTTCAAGACCAGCCTCAGCAACTTAGCAAAATCCTAAAATAAAAATAAAAATAAATAGGGCTGGATTCAATCCCTAGTACTAAATAAAGAAATACACAGATGAAATAAAAAATAATGTGATGAAAGATTAAACACAACCATACCAATTATCATTTTATAGAAGATACATAAATGAATGTTCATGGCTGTGTTCTAATAGAACTACTTAACAAAATAAGCAATAATCTTTTAGTAGGCAAGAATTTCTCAAAGAGTCTACACAATCACTAAGCATGAAATAAAACACTGAAAAATTATACTTTATAAAGATTAAAAATGTTTATTAAAAGATACAATGAAATGAAAAAGTCAAAAAGACTGGCCACAAAAAAGAGAGCAGATATTTGAAATGCAAATATTTTAATGAAAGACTTGTATCCAGAATATATAAGAGTACCAAAAAAATCCATTAAGAAAAAACAATTCCCTCCTCAACAAATATGGACAGAAGATAGCCATTTCACAAATGGACGTTCACAAATGGCACAATGGCCAACAGGCACGTGAAAAAAGACCCCAAATCAGCAGAGTGATTAAAACCATACTAAGATAGTATTTCACACCCACTGGAATAGCTAGGTTAAAATGCTTAAAAAGAGGAATAATGGTCAAGGTGTGGAACAACTAGAACTTTCACTCATTTCTACTGGATATGTAAAATGGTACCATCTTTTTGGGAAACGATTTGACAATTTTATATAAAGGGAAGCAAAACCATCATTCCCATTCCTCTTTTCCCACAAGAAATGAGCAAATATCCTTCAAAGGAATTGTACAAGATGTTTCTCATAGCAGCTTAATACAAAAATCCAGAAACAACTCAAATATTCATCAACAGGACAAAAATTAGTATTGCGTGGGATACTCACAACATGGAACCCTACCTGCAATAATTACACATCAGTGACCGATGCATCCAGTGGCATGGAGGACTCTCAGAAACCTTTCCATTGAAAGAAGAAAAAGACAAGGACAGTCTATCTGATGCTATTCTGCAAGAAGTTCAGATCAAGCAAATCTAATGGCAGAGAGGAGAGCAGTGGTTGCCAGTGAGGGGTCAAGTTGAAGAGAAAGGCACAGAACCACTTTCTTGGGTACTTGGAAGTATCCTATGCCTTCATCAAGGCAATAGTTAGTAGGGCTTGTTGATCTCTGAAAAAGTATCAAATTGTGTACCTCAGAGTTAGTCGGCTCATTTTACTTTATGCAAATTTTACCTCTATCCAAAAAATTAATTGATTGCTAGGAAACATGACAATATTATTACATATTATTCTCCAATATTATTTAATTGGAGAAGTGTTTGGAGAAGCAAGTGAGAAGAATGGAAAATGGTGGAGAGGGAAGTTTAGAGAGAAGAGACTTACCAGGAGGGAAGAGGAGGAGGACCAAGAGAGAAAACTCAAGAAATTGTTGGGTTTTCTGGATGAACCTTGCAGAAAAGAAAAAAAAAAGATTATAATTTATCTTAGAGTTTTATGACTATTTTGGAACTACTTAGAATGTAAGTCAAGTTCAGTAACTACTGTCCGTAGTCGAGAGTGTTCTGAGATTCAACAATCAAACAATATATATGTCAGAGGAAGAGCAATCCAGAAGTCTGGAGCCCAGGGGAGCTTGGCAGAACTCTCAGCCTCCCCAGATGCCCATTGATTGTTTATAGGCACCAAGCCATGTGGAGGCTCGGCATCCTGGGTCTCCACTCTGCAGAGAGCAAGGATTACATAAGTGTTCAGGTGTTCCCTGCACCATGGGGCTTATGGGTATAACCAAGGAAGATTATTTTTGCAAGATAGCAACCTATATTAGGCACACATGCGTTTATATTGTTTTTGGCATCCAGGGGTCGTTTTTACTAGATTTTGTCAAACATGTTTCCTTTCTGAACAGAGGCTGCATGCAACAATTGGATGAACAATTTTGTGAAATCTCTCAGGGGGCTTCTCTTGAGGCCGAGGCTGTATGAGATCACGATATGAGAATATGGCTTGGCTGGAGTTTTATTTCAGTAAGTGATCTCATTCACTTAAAGCACTAATCATTTTAACAGGAGAAAAATACAGCCTTCCAAAATCACAGCAGGAAAAAATAAGGGAAAAAGCATGTCAAAGAGATCTTGTGGAGGTTCCCATGTGATTTTACACTGAAAATTTTCCATTTATACATCATCAGGATGGATATACAGTCTGATATTACTGGTGAAAGATATATGAGAAAGTCGACCTAATGCAAACAAATTGGATTCTAGGCTGCAGAGCTGACTTACCTGGTTTGGGTTTATTATATTTGACATGAAGAAAACCATTTTCCCCCTTTGGAAGACTTTCCATCATAAGACAAATAACATCTGCATGAACAGAATTTGCAGATGAAAAAGGTTGTACTATGCATTACAGCGAGCTTGATAGTACAGAAGAGGTCAGCCTGCTATAGAGTATTTGGATGAAAATGAGAAATTTAAACATGGCTACCACTACCATGAATCCTGGTTTTACTTTATTTTATTTTTATATTTGGTTTGAATAAGCAGAGTCCTTTCATTTATATTGCCCATCTTCC